>APFE031078778.1:0-10447 GCA_000404065.3 Pinus taeda | reverse complement strand
TCTGATTGCAACCCTATGATCTATATTTTGACCAAGCAATTGCTAGGGGGCAAGTACTCCAAATGGATTGTGATCCTATAGGAGTTCGACTTGGAATTTGAAAAGTCTAAGTCAAAGAAATCTTTAGTTTTTGCGTAGTTAATGTGTGACTTCTTGCGTGTTGACACAGAAGCTGTGGTGGAAGAGCCCATTGCAGATGAATCCTTGTTTCTAATCAGCACTTTAGATCCATGGTACGGGGATATCATCATTTATCTCCAAACACAATCCTTTCGGCCAGATATTTCACGGTCAGAACGTCGAAAAATGCGATTCCAATCCCAACAATTCAGAATTATTGGAGATACTCTTTATCGTCGTGGGGTGGACTTCATTTTTCGACGTTGTTTAACTCATGAGGAAGATGAAAGGGTCCTAAATGACTGCCACTCTGGAGCATGTGGCGGTCATGTGTCTGGGTATGCCACAACCCAAAAGATATTGCATGCTAGCTACCTCTGGCCGTCTATGTTTAAAGATTGTATTATCGTGGTCCGAAAGTGCCACAACTGCCAAATTTTTTATCGAAAGATGCGCGATCCACCTGCTCCTCTTCACCCTATAATTTCCATTGGTCCTTTTTCCAAATGGGGTATTGATTTTATTACATGTAACCCTCACTCGGCTGGGGGGCATGCGTATGTCATCCTTGCGGTAGATTATTTTACCAAGTGGGCCGAAGCGATTCCGACATTTGAGGTAGATGGAAAAATAGCTACGATTTTCGTGTTCAATCATATAATTGCTAGGTTTGGTGTTCCACAAGTGATTATCACTGATCATGGGCGTCATTTTCGATATGTTATGATGACTGAACTTACAGGCCAGCTTGGCTTCCGTCACGATAGTTCAAATCCTTATTATCCACAAGCTAATGGTCTGGATGAAGCCATCAACAAAGTTCTAGTCATCATGATCTGACAAATCATTGGGATTCATTGGTCGAATTGGCATAACATGCTATTTTCAGCGCTTTGGGCGTATCGAACCTCAGTAAAAATGTCAACAGGGTTCACTCCTTTCCAACTTGTTTATGGTCTGGAAGTTGTGTTACCCATTGAGTGCGAAATCCCGTCATTGCAAATGGCCATCGAGTTACTTCCAGCCACTTCCAAAGAGGAAAGACATTTGTTATACTTGGCTCAGCTAGATGAGAATCAACATGATGCTGCATTAGCAATCGAAACTCATGCAAAATGTATTAAAGCTCAGTATGGTCGAAATGTGACCCCTCAAAATTTTTTAGAAGGAGACCTAGTCTTATTGTACGATCAGGGAATTGATAAATTAGGCGCTGGAATAGTTGTAGTCCATAACATGTTTAACAAGATAAGCCGGTAATAGTGGTATAGTATAATATAGGAGTATGTCAAAATATACATTGTCCTCGATCATAGGTTGAAAAACACCTTATGATCGGTAAAAAATGATAAGTACAAAAAGAAAAAATGACATATGTGTCTACAATAGGTGATCATCCCATCACTGGTGATGATCTCGATAAGAAACCACTGCACGGGCCACCTTACAAAGGAACCTCCTAAAAGGTCCTGGGACCCCAATCACATAGCGCTGAAGTCGATGAGGAATGTCATCTATGCTGGTCTCTGGAATGTCTCCTATCAAGCACTCTAGATGGCTCTCCAATTCAGCCAAAGTCTCTGCTGATTCGTCCTGCAGGGTTGGTGCCACTGCAGCTGGTTGTTTCCTCTCATAAGGTTAGAGAGTGGCTGGTCACCATGGGCCTACATCTGCATTTGAAACTTTTACTATCAATTTTGGGACGAGATAAAAACAAAAAAAAATTAAATTAGGAAAATGTTGAAAATGATTTTGCTCTAGATGGCTCTCCAATTCAACCAAAGTCTCTGCTGATTCGTCCTATGGGGCTGGTGCCACTGCAGCTGGTTGTTTCCTCTCGTAAGGCCGGAGAGTGGCTGGTCACCATGGGCCTACATCTTCATTTGAAACTTTTACTGTCAATTTTGGGACGAGATAAAAACAAAAAAAATTAAATTAGGAAAATGTTGAAAATGATTTTACCTGAGTCATCCCATTGCTCTCCTGGTGGAAGAGCCATGTCTGGATCACCGCGAAAATCTACCCCAGCATAAGGAAAATCCTGAATAGCAAAAACCTGGTTTTCCAACCATTGGAAATACTCAGGTTTGAATCGAACGATCTCTGTCCCCTCATCAGGATGACGGGCCATAACTGCAACCCATCGCATCAGTTTGGGCTCTCGAGGAAGTCCAGCTCCAACAGTGAGGTGCTATGGGACCAACATTGGGACCCTCTCTAGACCCAAGCTCACAAGTAAAGCACCATATCCAAAGGTCTTCAATTGTATGTTCTCGGCCCTAGTCAGTTGGCCTTTCACATTAGCCAACACATCATCGCACCAGTAGAAAATGGTCCCTCGAAAGCAGTCAAGTGCCATCCGCATCTGGGATCTAGTGGCTACATGTAGTGCTGCTCTCCCGCAGAGTCTGGTAACTGTAAATGCAATCACCATGAGTTCAGGACGGGATATGGTTTTGATATCTATCCCTTTGTCTCTGGTCTGGGCATTACAGTACTCTAGCTGGAGGCTATTGACAGACTAGCCACCTGCCCTAGCCCCGAATAGAGTCAAATGTTCACCTCTCTTAGGCAAACCAGTCAAAAATTATATGTCTGCCGGCTCTATTTCAAGCTGGTGGCCACCAATGAAGAAGCACTGGTCCTGTATGCTCCATCTATTCACCAGCCACTGCAGAAAGTCCACCTGGGCCTCATGCCAGGTATGGCCCAGAATTTATACAAGTTGCATGCCTTCAATGCATCAATCAAAGGTTGATGATTTATCGCGGTGAGATCTACATCCTCATGCTCCCATTCTCGCCAATAAAGCATGATGTTTACCCTACATTCAGTAAAAAGGCGAGTTAGAATATATGAAATTGAATTTTTTTGGGTTAATTTTGAGTTTTTTAGGTTTTAAAAACCTTTGCACAGAGTACGCACCCTCTGGTTAGAGACAGTGCATGGGCCCACACCTTGCCTTCATGGGAGGTGCGTACCCCCGACTTTTTTCCCACTGCGAAAAATTCGGGGTATGCGGGTTCCCTGTGGTACTTTACTATCAAAATTTAACGAGTCCAGTATAGGAGAAACTCCGCGTTTTTCAATTTTAGAGAGTTTGAAAAACTTAAGAAGACTCCAGGGTTGACCTTTTTCGTAAATTTGTGTCTCCCAAGCCCGAAAAAGTATAAAATAATACTTGACAGAACTGCTTGATCTTTACGACCAAGGACTACTTTTCGTAACTAGTGCCTCTGATCCGAAAAAGTAAAAAAACGATCAATGACACGTTGTTTCATGACAAATATCGAATTTGAAACGACAAAAATCCGACAATCTTTTCGTGTTTTTACGGTCAAAAAAGGGCTGTAAGAGGACCGTCTTTTTAGTTCCGTTTTAACAAGCTTAAAAAGAAAAACTCGGCAATCTTTTCATTTTTTAGGAGTCATAAAAGAGCTTAAAGGTGACTCTAATGTTTTTTCGCTGAAAATGACTGATTTCGCCTGAAAAATCCGTTATCCTTAACAAAAAATCAAACATTACTCATACTTGTTTAAAATGGATAAAATGTTGCAAAAATTACCTTTCTAAAGTGAAACATAAACAAATTTACAATTTATTTATTCAAAAAACTTATAAAATGGGCTCTTGACAATTGATTTTTACTGTTTGAGATTTGGGTGAGAAGAAAGGGCTTTTGGTCAGAAACTTCCCATGAAGATTGCAAAAAGTCCGTCTGTCAGAATCGAGCAACGTCTCCTCCAGGTAATCCACATCATCCTACTCTTTAATTTCATCCATTTTAAATTGTTTTTTAGTGGTTTATTTCATTTTTTAGGAGCTTTTAGGTTCAAAAACCTGCGCACAGGGGCCCGCCGATGTACTAGAGGGAACCTGCGTACCCCGACTTTTTTGCAGTGGGAGAAAAGTCGGGGGTACGCAGTTTCCGTAAAGGCAAGGTGCGGGCCCACGCACTATCTCTAACCAGCGGGTGCGTACCCCGCGCAAAGGTTTTTAAAACCTAAAAAACTCAAAATTCACCCAAAAAATTTCAATTTCATATATTCTAACTCGCCCTTTTACTGAATGTAGGGTAAACATCATGGTTGATTGGCGAGAACGGGAGCATGAGGATGTAGATCTCACTACGATAAATCGTCAACCTTCGATTGATGCATTGAAGGCATGCGGCTTGTATAAATTCTAGGCCATACTTGGCATGAGGGCCCAGGTGGACTTTCTGCAGTGGCTGGTGGATAGATGGAGCATACAGGACTAGCGCTTCTTCATTGGTGGTCACCAACTCAAAATAGAGCCGGCAGACATATACATTTTCACTGGTTTGCCTAAGAGAGGTGAACATTTGACTCTATTCGGGGCTAGGGCAGGTGGTCAGTCTGTCGATAGCCTCCGACTAGAGTACTGCAGTATCTAGAACATAGACAAAGGGATAGATATCAAAACCATATCCCGTCCTAAACTCATGGTGATTCCATTAGAGTTACCAGACTCTGCGGTAGCGCATCACTACATATAGCCACTGGATCCCAGATGTGGATGGCAGTTGACTGCTTTTGAGGCACCATTTTCAACTGGTGCGATGCTGTGTTGGCTAATGTAAAAGGCCAACTGACCAGGGCCAAGAATGGAAAACTGAAGACCTTTGGATATGGTGCTTTAGTTGTGAGCTTTGGTCTGGAGAGGGTCCCACTGTTGGTCCCATAGCACCTCACCATTGGAGCTGGGCTTCCTCAAGAGCCCAAACTGATGCAATGGGTTGCAATTATGTCCCTTCATCCTGATGAGGGGACAGAGGTCGTTCGATTCAAACATGAGTATTTCCAATGGTGGGAAAACCAAGTTTTTGCTATTCAAGACTTTCCTTATGCTGGGGTAGATTTTCGCAGTGACCCAGACATGGCTCTTCCACTAGGAGAGCAATGGGATGACTTAGGTAAAATCATTTTCAACATTTTCCTAATTTAATTTTTTTTTGTTTTTTATCTCTTCCCAAAATTGATAGTAAAAGTTTGAAATGTAGATGCAGGCCCACGGTGACCAACTGCTCTCCAGCCTTATGAGAGGAAACAACCAGCTGCAGCGACACCAACCCCACAGGACGAATTAGCAGAGACTTTGGTCGAATTGGAGAGCCATCTAGAGCACTTGACAGGGGACATTCTAGAGACCAGCATAGATGACATTCCTCGTTGACTTCAGCGCTATGTGATTGTGGTCCCAGGACCTTTTAGGAGGTTCCTTTGTAAGGTGGCCCGTGTAGTGGTTTCTTATCGAGATCATCAACAGTGATAGGATGATCGCCTATTGTAGTCACATATAACATTTTGCTTTTTGTAGTTAACATTTTTGCTGATCATAAGGTGTTTTTCAACCTATGATCAAGGACGATGTATATTTTGACACACTCCTATATTATACTATATCACTATTATCGGCTTATCTTTTTAGACATGTTATGGAATGTTTTTTAAATTTACTTGTATGATTATTGCAAATGTCTACTTAACATTTGAGAAGCAATTGCATCTGCTAATGTATTTAAAGATCTTGGAATATGCTGATATTCAATATAGTCAAATTCATGTTCCAAGAGACGCACTTTCAAAAATAATCTCAGTAATACTAGATTTCTAATGGCATATACTCTATTACGCTGTAATACAACGAGTTTAGAATCTAACCTCACTATCAAACTCTGAATCTCAAATGAAATAGATTCAGATAATAACTCAATAACTGCACTATACTCTGCAATGTTGTTCGTTGTTTGACTAAGGCTTACCCCATGCATAGATACCAACTCGTCAGAGGGCAAATAAATAACCCAAGCTGTGGAAGAAATATTCCATGTACTACAAGAAGCACCATCAGCGAAACCAATGTATGTTTGGAGAGGCGTCGACATCTGCGATATCAAGAGTAAAACCAAGATAAGCTGGAATAATGATGAAAAACACTCTCTAAGCTAAGCACACTTTTTAATCTAAAACACACCAACTAGAAAGAAAAATATCCTAAGTAAAAATCTCTACACCCATCCTTAAGCATAATACCTCTTCAGGTAAAGACCATTTTTGGGTTTACCTAAAGAGACCCCGTCAAAGTCTACCAATTCATAGGCCCCTTTTGCTAGCTTTCACTTCACAACATAGGGACCATGCCACATAGGCACGAATTTTCCAGCGCGTAATTTATCATTTTCCTAATTGTACAATAAGACTAGGTCTCCTTCCGAAAAATTTCGAGGGGTCACATTTTCATCATACTGAGCTTTAATACGTTTTGCATGAGTTTCGATCTCTAATGCAACATCACGTCGATTCTCATCTAGCTGAGCCAGGTATAACAAACGTCTTTCCTCTTCAGAAGTGGTTGGAGGTAACTCGATGGCCATTTGCAATGACGGGATTTCGCACTCAATGGGTAACACAACTTCTAGACCATAAGCAAGTTCGAAAGGAGTGAACCCTGTTGACGTTTTTATTGAGGTTCGATACGCCCAAAGCATTGAAAATATCATGTTATGCCAATTCGACCAATGAATCCCAATGATTCATCGGATCATGACGACTAGAACTTTGTTGATGGCTTCAACCAGACCATTAGCTTGTGGATAATAAGGAGTTTAACTATTGTGATGCAAGCCAAGCTGGCCTGTAAGTTCAGTCATCATAACGTTTCGAAAATGATGCCCATGATTAGGGATAATCGCTTGTGGAACACCAAACCTAGAAATTATATGATTGAACACGAAAATCACAGTTGTTTTGCTGTCTGCCTCAAATGTAGGCATCACCTCGGCCCACTTGGTAAAATAATCTACCGCAAGGATGATATACGCATGCCCCCTTGCCGAGTGAGGGTTACATGTAGTAAAATCATTACCCCATTTGGCAAAAGGACCAACGACAATTATAGGGTGAAGAGGAGGAGGTGGAACGCGCATCTTTCGATAAAAAATTTGGTAGTTGTGGCATTTTCAGACCGCAATAATACAATCTTTAAACATAGATGGCCAGAAGTAGCCAGCGCGCAATATCTTTTGGGCTGTGGCATACGCAGACATATGACCGCCACATTCTCTAGAGTGATAGTCATTTAAGACCCTTTCGGCTTCCTCATGAGTTAAACAACGTCGAAAAACAGAGTCCGCCCCACAACGATAAAGAGTATCTCCAATAATTCTGAATTATTGGGACTGGAATCGTATTTTTCGAAGTTCTGACCGTGAAATATCTGACTGAAAGGATTGGGTTTGGAGATAAATGATGATATCCCCGTACCACGGATTGAAAGTGTTGATTAGAAACAAGGATTCGTCCACAATGGGCTCCTCCGCCACAACTTCTATGTCAGCACGTGGGAAGTCACACATTAACTCCGCAAAAGCTAAAGATTTCTTTGACTTAGACTTTTCAAATTCCAAGTCGAACTCCTGCAAGATCACAATCCATTTAGATTACTTGCCCCCTAGCAATTTCTTGGTCAAAATATAGATCATAGGGTTGGAATCAGAAATGACTGTAGTTTTACGTAGTAAAATGTAATGACGAAAAAGTTGGACAACTTGAACGACTGCCAATGCCAATTTCTCCACATGTGAGTATTTTACCTCAGTTGGATTTAAAGTTCGACTAAGGTAATATATCACATGTTCAGTACTAAATTCATCTTCCTGAACTAACACCATTCCGATGGTAGAATGGGAGGTGGCGAGATACAAGAAGTAGTCCTAGTTGTAGTTGGGAGGATGAAATAACAGTGCATGGGTCAAAGCGTGTTTTAGTGAATAAAAATATTTCTCAGTTATCTCATCCCAAAAGAATGGAGTATTCTATTTCAACAACCGGATAAAACCCTTTCTGATCTCAGTGTAGTTAGGAATGAATCGACGTAAAAAGTTTGCTTTCCCTTAGTAAAATAATCTACCGCAAGGATAATATACGCATGCCCCCTGGCCGAGTGAGGGTTACATGTAATAAAATCAATACCCCATTTGGCAAAAGGACCAACAACAATTATAGGGTGAAGAGGAGCAAGTGGAGCACGCATATTTTGATAAAAAATTTGGCAATTGTGGCATTTTCGGACCGCAATAATACAATCTTTAAACATAGATGGCCAGAAGTAGCCAGCACGCAATATCTTTTGGGCAGTGGCATACCCAGACATATGACCTCCACACGCTCCAGAGTGACAGTCATTTAAGACCCTTTCGGCTTCCTCATGAGTCAAACAACGTCAAAAAATAGAGTCTGCCCCCCGGCGATAAAGAGTATCTTCAATAATTTTGAATTGTTGGGACTGGAATCGGATTTTTCGACGGTCGGATCGTGAAATATCTAGCCGAAAGGTTTGGTTTTGGAGATAAATGATGATATCCCTGTACCATGGATCTAAAGTGCTGATTAGAAACAAGGATTAGTCCGCAATGGGATCCTCCGCCACAGTTTCTGTATCAACACGCGGGAAGTCACACATTAGTTCCGCAAAAAATAAAGATTTCTTTGACTTGGACTTTTCAAATTCCAAGTCAAACTCCTGCAAGATGACAATCCATTTGGAGTACTTGCCCCCCAACAATTACTTGGTCAAAATATAGATCATAGGGTTGCAATCGGAAATAATTGTAGTCTTGCGTAGTAAAATGTAATGACGAAAACGTCGGATAGCTTGAACAGCTGCCAATGCCAATTTCTCCACATGTGAATATTTTAGCTCAGTTGGATTTAAAGTGCGACTAAGGTAATATATCACATGTTCCGTATTGAATTCATCTTCCTGAACTAACACCATTCCAATGGTGGAATAGGAAGCGGCGAGATACAAGAAGTAGTCTTGGTTGTAGTTGGGAGGATGCAACAGCGGTGCATGGGTCAACGCATGTTTTAACGCATCAAAATATTTCTCATCTATCTCGTCCCAAAAGAATGAAGTATTCTGTTTCAACAACCGGGTAAAACCCTTGGTGATCTCGGCGTAGTTAGGGATAAATCGACGTAAAAAGTTTTCTTTCCCTTCCAAACTTTGGAGTTGGCGAAGACTCGAAGAAGGAGGCAATTTGATGATAGCTTCGAACTTCGAAGGATCAACGCGAATGCCGGCTTTCAAAACAACAAACCCCAGCAATCGACCCATTTCAATACAGAACACACACTTATGGGGATTCAACCGAATTTGATAATGCCTACACCTCATAAAGATTGCTCATAAATGAACAAGGTGATCAGCTCGATGTAATGAATGAGCAGGAAAATCATTGAGATAGGGTTGCACAATGTGTTTTATATCATGAAAAGCGTAAGACATGGCCCGTTGAAAAGTTGTGTCGGAGTTCTTCAGGCCAAAAGGTAATTTGCAATAAGCAAATGTCCCCCACAGACAAATGAATGCCGTTTTTGGTTGATCAACAGGCAGAATATTGATTTGATTGTATCCAGAAAAGCCATCCATAAAGGATAAAATTTCACTGCTGGCACAATCATCAATGATTTGATCGATATAGGGAGTAGGGTAATTGTCCTTTGGACATGCTCGATTAATGTCCCTATAGTCGATACATATTCTTATTGTCCCTTACTTTTTGTTCACGGGAACAATATTTGATACCCAATCCGTTAACGGGATCGGATAGATGAAACCTGCTTTCAATAATTTTTCAACTTTTGCTTTAATTGCAGCAGCTTTTCTTGGGTGGATCTGACGTAAACGTTGCCGAACAGGTTTAGCGTCCGGGTAAGTTTTAATTTCATGAACTACGATTGCTGGTTCAATTCCTAGCATTTCCTCATATGATGAGGAAAACACATCACGGAATTCTTGAAATAGGGCCTTATATGTTTGAATTTCATCTTCCGTACAAGAGGAAACTATATGAACATTTTCAACAATTCCAGGCTTAACTGAAATGTCAAGGAGAATAGTTCGAGAAATATTTCCCAAGTTTAACTCAGAATCAGGATGTTTCATTAGATTCTGAGCATCCTTAACATATTCAGTTGTAAAGATTGATGAAAAATCATTTTCAAAATGATCTCTTTCGGGTAAAAACGAAGATCTGTGATGAAGATCTTCCCATGGTAACTCATCGATGCATAGGATTTCACGAATTTGCTCATCTGATTGAACAAGTTCGGAAAACGTTATTAATTCCGAGTATGATGTCGAAAGTGATTCCTCATGGACCACGTTCATTAAGTCAAGTTGGGTTGATTTTGGGTCGGAAAACAACTGCACGGTCTGATATGCAAGTTCATATGGGCTCAAAGGCATAAGAGTACCAAATGAGTCTATCTCAGATTCAGAAGGTATGATCCAAGGATCA
>APFE031078773.1:0-12055 GCA_000404065.3 Pinus taeda | reverse complement strand
TGGTTGTAAGCATATTTCGGTATTTTCCATTAATGAAATGAAGCATTATTTCCGCTGCATCTTTGTGTATATGGTTATCTCTGTATTTTATTGTGTACCTGTTTAAATCCGAATCAAGTTATGACAAAATTTTGTGTTTCTTGTATGTCTTTCTAGTGTTTTCATAACTTTTTTCTATATATGTTCAAAGAAATTGTAGGAGGGTTTGGGTAAGGTAGATTAAGTCTTAATCTCCCTGTAATTCCCTGCAAAACCATAACCTTTAGAAAGAGATTAGCTTATTAGACTATCTGTCCGAAATAGTTCCTCTTGGAATCAGTTTCACTTTGGCCTCCTGTTACCTCTGAATATGTTTTTGCTGGGCTGTAGAAATCTTCTACACACATCTAAATATCCCTAGTTTTTAAGTAGTCACTCTGACTACTCAATTTTTAGGAATCCCCATACATTCTTGTATGATATTTCTTGAAAAATCTAAGTCATTCTCTCAGGCTCGAAGCTGACACTTGTTCAGTAAAATGTGAACAACGTTAAACAAAGCCTCGTAATAACTGATGGATCCCCCTCTGTTTCAAGGGCCATCTTGAAACTAAAGGCTATTTGAGTTGGTTTCCTGGCATACTTTTTGCATCCAAGGACTACCTACGGGAAACAGGTACAAAATAAAGCATCGTTGCTGGGGAGCGAAGTAACGAATATATATTTCTTTGGGGAATGATAAATATTAGATCTATTCTTTTCTGGTGAACAAGGAGTAGACATTTATTATTGGTTGCATTTCTTTCTATAATCAAAACCATTCCTGCAGTTTTGAGTACACTACATTTTTAATAGATTTAATAAAATTGTGTTAAATTTTAAATATAAATTGAAAATTGATTAACATGAGAAATTTCATAATCCAAATTAACACTGATATGTATTTCCAAGTCTTGTCAATCGTGTGTCAAACGCAGCGTCTAGCTATTATAATTACCTCACTCAGATAACAACATCGGGAGGTTGGTTTTATTTCAGTATATAGATACCACCTCAATTGAAGGAAGCAAAGAGCGAATAGTATTATGACAGCATCGGATCAAAATCATGAGGATGTGAACCTGCTTTGGATAATTTGGACGAGCTTGTCATCGATCTGGAAAGCTTTGGCGAGCACAGAGGCAGAAACAGGAGGAGAGGCTCCGAACAAGGCGGGCGCAACCTGCTGAGTTCCTGGATTCTGGCTGTTCAGTCCAGAGAAGGCCACTGCGTTGACAGGGCCAATGTTCTGTTGGAAATGCACAAGACCTCGAGGGAACACAAATACGTCTCCCTTCTCCAGCGTTGTGGAGAACAGAGTGTTGTTAGTGGTGATAAAGCCAACCAAGAGAGTACCCTCGATCACCACCAAGATTTCGGTGGCCCGCGGATGTGTGTGAGGAGGGTTGAGGCCGAGAGGAGCAGCGAAATCAAGGCGGACCAACGAAATTCCCAAGGTGTTTAAGCCTGGTAGCTGCGTTACAAAAGCTGGCGTTACAACGAATCCCAACTGGTTACTGGTATCTCCTGGTTTATCTAGGCCCCTCAACCGGAAGTCGTCTGTTGTGACCGTCATCGCATTCTTACATGGAAACCCTTTCACAATAACTGCACAGTTCAAATCAAACAAAATATATATATAAAATGTTATTCACCCATGATCAGCTAGCCGACATTCGCAAACGCACAAGACATACATATTAAATTACATGTAATTACAACATGGAAACATTACCATTGCTTTGCATATCAGCAACGCAAATATCTTGTAAAGGATCTGGATCACTTGCACGCACAATAACAATACTATTCGCGTATGATAACATAACTAGTACTGCAACTGCTAACGCCGGAAAGGATTCCATGCCTGTAACTCACTATTTTCCTTTTCTTCTATTCGAAAATAAATTGAGATGGACTGAATTTGATTATGAATGGAGAGCGTTGCTCCCTTTTATAACTATGGTAAATGATGGTTTTAATAGTTTTTTGAAGTCCGCGAACGAAAGACATATTGACCCGGTGTTGCAGGTTCACCCACCGAATCCCCTCTGCCGCATACGACTGTGTCGGAGTTCTGGTTAGTTAGAGTCTAAAGAATAAAAAACTCAAGTAATGTACAATTGTCTCAACCAAGTAATCAATATATATGTATATTTTGTGAATATATATACATATCTATATCGGGAGGATATGGTCAGTTGCATATTTCCTCCCACGTTCAAAAATAGAAAAAGTCTACCCAATGTATATGTATATTTTGTGAATATATATACATATCTATATCGGGAGGATATGGTCAGTTGCGTATTTCCTCCCACATTCAACAATAGAAAAAGTTTGCTTTCATATAACATGTTTTAATTTTTCAAACTAAAAAACTTGTACAATGATCCAGAGTTTGATACTTTTTGAAAATTAAATTTTACTATCTTGTCATTCTATATGTTTGTATATTGAAGCCATGGGATTGCCCTAGTTGGGATACTAGGGAGTGTTACACAAGGCATTATTCTTATTGTATTCCTTTGATAATTATTTTTCTCTTTTGGTAGGTTGGGATACTAGGGAGTGTTACACAAGGCATTATTCTTATTGTATTCCTTTGATAATTATTTTTCTCTTTTGGTAGGTTGGGATACTAGGGGGTGTTACAAAAGGCATTATCCTTATTGTATTCCTTTGATAATTATTTTTCTCTTTTGGTAGGTAAACACCCACGGGGGATTTGAACTATTGCCCTAGTTGGGATATTAGGGGGTGTTACACAAGGCATTATTCTTATTGTATCCCTTTGATAATTCTTTTTCTCTTTTGGTAGGTAAACACCCACGGGGGATTTGAACTAGTGACCTATCACCAAGAGTGTCTTAACAGTGCACCCATTCACCATCAATCCAAAGCCCCATGGGCAATCTCTTTGATACACAATTAATAGTAATATTTATATATAATATAATATAATAATGTTTATATATTATAATATATATATATATTATATAAATATAATATATATGTATAATATATATATATTATATAACACGCTCTCCCCCCCCTCCCCCTCGCCCCAACCCCCTCCATCACCATGCCCCCGTAGGCTACCATCCCACTTGATTCCCTTCCCTGAACCCTTTTAGCATCTATTAAATAACTAAATTGTATAAATAAAAAATAATATAACTATACATGAAAAGTTAGAAATATTATTATACCCGAAAGCATTGTATGTTTTCTTTTTCCCATTTTTAAATAACAATGTGAAAAATATTACATAGAATTAGATTTTTTTTCTATCTTAAAAGATAATGCCAAACATGTCAACAACTCAAAATAATTTAATAGCATATATGATCAACATCATTACCAACTAATTTAATAGCATATATGAATTGGTACTTATACAAGTTGATGGGGAAGCATCCTCTTTTAAAGGAGACAACTTTCCCCTCGGAAATCCCTCAAAATGCGGATTTGGTCCCCAACAATAGGAATCTTCATTAATTTTGAGTTTTGGCTTCTCCTATAGCACAGAACACATCCCTAGATTTTCTCAATCCTCAAATTTTCTCAATCAGTGGAGCTCTAAAGTTTGTTCAATAATTTCATAATATCATATTTATTTATTGGTCCATTGAAGCAAGTCCCTAAATTCTCTCATTCTAAAGAACTTCAGAATTTACTCAATAATCTCTCAATATTCTGCAAAATAAATAATATTAAGCACATAATAAGAAATTATGTCTAAATCTTTTAAATCTTGTTTAGTTGTCCTTGAATGTTGGCTTATCCATGCTAAGAGTTGTGTTGGACCTCTTTGGAGCTCTATTTTTTGTGTCTAGCTAGTGCTTGGGCTCTAGTGCTTAAGCACCAGTGCTTTGTTCGTGGTGTTATGTATCTTGGTCAAACATAGTTTGATTTTCATTTGCATTATGAGACAAGCCCCATGTGACGTCAGTGCATGAGGAGAAGAAGGGGAGGATGGGGAGGATGAGCCCCCCAGGACCATAATCAAGCCCATCAGTAAGCCCAAGAGGTTGATGAGTCATTTCACTCGTATGTTCCTCTTGATATTAGGAGTAAATTTCAAAACCTTGAGACCATGGCGGCTAGAGAAAGAAATTCATTCTCATATTCAGAGCTAGTGGAGGAATGTCGGTAGTGGATTTCGGATACTAGCCACGTTGAAAAAAGTAGTATCTTTTCATTATTTATTTATTTAAAAATGAAAACCTTGATAGGAAGCATTCTTATGGAAAAATAGGATGAAGGTATAATGTTTTTTTTTCTAGCCTTGATGATGTGAAAATAGAATAGTAAAACTTGTGGTTCTATGTGGAGAGGATGGATACTTTCCTTCCTCAAAATGAGTGTCATATTCTATGCATTGGCACAACGTTTGAGCCTCTAGGATCTAGTGTGAGAGATGAGACAAGTGTCACTTCTTCTTATTCATAATTGTTAAATGTTGGTTGATATCACTTCTTGTGATTCATAATTGTTAAATGTTGGTTGATATCACTTCTTTGATTCATAATTGTTAAATGTTGGTTGATATCACTTCTTCGATTCATAATTATTAAATGTTGGTCGATATTTTTTTGTGGTATCATGACTCCATAGACACTATAATGCAGATGTTACAATTTTTGCAATTTTAGAGTAATAACTCTATTGGCAGATGGTCAAATTAGATAGTTTCCAAATAGGTAGGTTGCTCTATAACTCATGGGAGATGAACAAAATTATATAGTTTCCCATTCGTAAAGTTGCTCTAAAAACCATGTAAAAAAACTTTGATTTTGTTAAGCTATACAATCTTAATTTCACTATATATATATATAATAAACACCATTATCAATTAATTATTTTGCGTGATTAAATAACATGATAGATAATCCATAAAACATGTAGATGACTTGTTTCAAGCACTTACCTATGAAATTTGTTGACTATCTATATGACTTAGACATACCATCCAACCATATACAATGTCATTCGTGCTCTCTTAGCTTTCAATCACCCTCGAGTTAGTGACATTACTCCATGATGGTAACGCCTGCTAAGGCCAGGTACATATCTACAACTAGAAACAAATAAGGGCAAGGTGCCAAACCATAACAACCTCTAACCAATAATCTCATATGCCCCATTAGCCCCGCACTCAATTAATGCACCCCATTCTTTTCCCTAACAGTCAATCGGGCGATACCACTACCTCCAGGGTGACCAAATTGGTCGACCATGTATTTCCCAGATCATGTGGCTTCCAAGAGTTCCTACTACCCTGATGAGTCTCTAATTACCCTCTAGGCCCTCACATATAGACACTTGTCCCCACTTAGCCACATCCAATTGAATAGGAGAACCACCATTTTATAGGAATGGTACCCCTTACTTTTATGTTTTTTAATGATATACTATAATATTATAATGTATCAAAGCACTTTTATGATTATGGAGTCCTAGCCCCCCGTACACTTTTTGTACCTCGATCTACAACCATGGTGGTATTATGTTAATCCCATTGTATTTACATAATATGTATACTAGTCCCACTCACCTAAAAAATTATACATAAGCAAGCACACAGGCCTCATTGGAACTTAGTGATGGGCTTCCCAATTCGGTGCAAAATAAAGCCCATCTAACCTTTCCTAGGCACATAGAGGCTATATTAAATCTCTCCTTTTACACTTAATAATGTTTTCTTAGCTTTAATAAGTTCTTAGGAAGGTTTAGAGATAATTACTTATTATGTGCCTAATATTAATTAACTTGTAGAATATTGAGAGAATATTGAGCGAATTTTGAAGATATGTAGAATGAGAGAATTTTGGGACTTTTTTCGATGGAACAACAAATGAATAGGATATTATGAAATTATTGAAAAAAAATTGTAGCTCCATTGATTGAGAAAATCTAGGGATGTATTCACTCCTACAAGAGGAATCAAAACTCAATATTTAAAGAAGATTCCTATTGTTGAGGACTAGATCCACATTTTGAGGGATTTTGGAGGGGAAAGATGCTTCCTTTCAAGGGGGATGCTTCCCCATCAATTTGTATAAGTACCAATTCAAATTAGCTCCTAGGGGCATGAAATTTTTGGCCTTGTGAAGAAAAATTATTAGTTAGCAATTCTACTTTCATTTATAGCAGGGATGTACTTGATTTGATATGAGTAATGAAGTTTGGTTTCATTTCCAGCTTCTGAGCCTTGGTTTCCCTCATAGGAATTTGAGTATCGTTGGGATTGACCATCCTAGGAGCCTCAGGTCCTTACTATACAATTTATTTATCTTCTTTGCATTTCTTAGTCACATACATATCTTATTCTTGCATTTCGTATTTTTGCATTTAGTATCCATGCTTCATTTATTGTTGGTTAAATTAGTTAAATGATTGAAATAATTTGATTTTTAGGTCATACATATAGTTAAAATTATGAAGCATCCTTATAACAACTCTAAAAAATAGTATTCATCATTGAGTTACTTGGATTAGTTTACTAGTTCATGATTTTGAAATTTCTAGTTTCAGTAATAAATTTTTGTTGAATTTTAGCACATGTTGATGAACCTATTTTGAGTTTATTCCACTTATGTTGAAGTTTAAAAACATTCAAATTAATCAAAAAAAATTCACCCCATAGCATTTTCACTCTATTAGGTGAGGAATTTGAGTATTTAGATCAACTTACTAGTTCATTGTTATGAAATTTCTGGTTTTTAGTTGTAAATTTCTGCTGAATTTTAGCACATGCTAATGAAGATCTTTCAATTTGGTTCCACATAGATTTAATCCTAAAAAAATTAAAATTAATATAAAAAACTCCCGTAACATTTTCATTTTATTAGCTTAGGAATTTGGCAGGTTAACTCGAGAAATAAGCTAGCTATAAGTTTCGTGTAGCAGAATGGAGGTATCTTGCAACAATCTTGTAGTAACACAAATTTCCCTAAATTTCTTCTAGAATATCCAAATATTTTCCTTTATTTATCATCCCTCCATAATGTCATTTAAACCTTTAAGATGGATTTGAGAATACCAGAGACTCCATAGGCACTTTGCTTTCATAGTTTGATCTGGATTCTCTGCGCTACTAGAATTAACCAAGATCTTTTAATTCTGTGATGTTAACAAAATTGCATGTGAAAGAGTATGAAAAACCGTATGTGCGTGCTTTAAAGAAAAGGAAAAATAATGACAACCATCAATGCAAAGAACAAAAAAAAGTTGATAATGAAGTTCACCAAGTGTGGGTTACGTCTACGGGCTAGATGTTAAGAGTGGGGAGGCTGCTTCATTAAATGTTGAAGAATGACGTTAAGTACATGGTACATTATTTTTCATTACAAGGGTAAACTCCCTCAAATAGAGTGGGATTTCCCTCCATGAGACGTTCTCCTATAAGATCTCTCACTTATATGGGCCCTCCCTTAGCATGACAAGATAATAAATTCTCATATGACATGGCATACAAGTATCTTTCAACATAATGGTAACAAGGATGTCAACAACAAAATCATCATCTCAGAAAATCAAAAGAAAGACATAGTATCATCGCGTCATATACGTCCACTTCCGGCGATGGCATGAAAATGCTAATCATAGTTACAAAAACATACATCATCGTTGAATTTGTGGCACGAAATCATGTTAAACAACTATAAACTTGACCCCTTTTTGATACTGTCATTTTGGACCCTCGAGAATCTCAAAGATTCTCCAAAGATTCCTTATTAATGGCTCCCTGAAATCTTGCTACTCAGAAGACCATTCTGAGTCCACCATCGTGCTCCTTGTAAAATTTTGATAAAAATGACTACAAAGTTGGCATCATTCTCCCTTTGTAAAAAATCATTCTCCCAGAGAATCTTTTAGATTCCTCAAGCTTGTGGAAAATGAATATTCTCAAAATGGTTATGTCTTCAAAAACATGCCATCCGAATTTCGCTATTATTGGGTTCAGTGATGCCTCTTCTATCCCAGATGAATGAATGTTTGGGTTTAAATATGTGTTTTTGCATAAACAATACAAAGACAAGCCACTTGGGCCATTGGTGGCAGGGTTAAGTTGGGCAAGGGAGGTCGGTGGTTCCAACCCTGCCCTCCCTTGAAATTTCTTGTGGTTACATAACGATTTTGGTATTTTACACAATTTGGTGGTAGAGGCGCATTCAGTTTGGTTTTGTTTTGATTGGGCTGCCACATTGGGCTGGCTGGCCACTGGTCGACGTGAGTTCAAACCCTGTCGACCCATTGTATTCTGCCATGTTGTGCCGTCTGGTTGGGTGGGTCCGCCATTGGGTGGCCCACCCACCTTGTTTGACTATATCATATAACAATTTCATTGGGAGTGGCAGCCCACGACCCCTTTTTTATAGATTTTTCATTTTATTTAAACAATATGGTCAAAATTTTCCCACCGAATTTTTAGGATCACCGGCAAAATTAAAGAGGCAAAACAATTTGCCCGTTCTAGCAGCTGTTGTAACATGATTAGTTTTGATAATTTAAATTTGCTTATATAATAGGTTTTAGTACTTTAGAAATAATAAATGGGTCTGCAAGAGTAAAATGCGCCCTCAAAATGTAAATTTAAGTCTCATTAGCTGATTGATTTAGTTAATCATGCATTTAAACATGATTAAATGATGTAATAAACTAAATACAAACATGGTTTATAAACAAATGAAAATGAATTTTAAAAAACAGAAAGTGGTTTTTGTTTATAACATCCTCATGTACGAAAACCACTCTCATTTTTCTAATAGCTATTATGGTTTTGGAGATAAAAATTCATCTTTGAAGGCATGTTTTCCAGACATTTCGTGTTTTAGTCACCTTTTTATAGAGAATATGGTAGCTAAACAAAGATGAATCTTGGGAAAATGGAGGAGGTTTTTGTTCCTACAATTCTATTGTACAAACACTTCTCTCCGTTTTGTAACAGAGGTTATGGTTTGGGATATTCGGATGAATCTTTGCAGGCATGTTTTCTGGAATTCTCCTTTTCTTAGTCAGTGTTTTCAAATGCAGTTTCCAAGCAGGGGGAAACGAATTTTCAAAAAATGAAAGGGGTTTTGTTCCTAACATGAACATTTACAAACGCTTCTCTCCGTTTTCTAACATCTATTATGTTGGGAGATACAAAGGTATTACAGGACCCTTTTTTTTCAGAATTTCGGGAGGAAAAAGCTCAAAGACAGTTAGTGACATGGAGGCCACCTGATCAAATATGAGTTGCAATCAAATTTAAATTTCTCTTCTTTATCAAAAAAAAATCCTCAAGGATAGTGCTAGAACTCTTCAAATAGTTTTAGTTACCTTTATTTGTGTTCAATTTTTGTAATAAAGTTTTATGATATTTGTAATAACTCTTGATATTTTTATCAAGATATTCTGTGAGGAAGTTGTATAAATACTTCATCAATTGAAGTAATATGGGTTGGATTTTGATGCCAAGGATCTTAAACTATGTAATAGCTTCTCTTATAGAATTCTAATGAAAGCCTTCCAGCTCTAGTTATAATCCAGGTGGATATTGGTGGCCACCTGCCAAGTCCATCTGGACCCCCATGATTGTTTCTCTCAGCATTTTCAGTTTCCTTAATTGTAGCACAACTTACTATTTTTAGCAGTTTTTTGGGTCCTGAACTTCCGGAGCCGTTTTGAGGCCCTAAACGACGTTTTTTGGGGAATCTGGGGGAAACTTGTGTCCATGGAATGGACCGATGTTGCCCTTTCCAACAATGATAGTGCTCGAATAGATCTTTCTAATGAGCTATTGTACGCGTCAAACGGAGATCATATGCTCAAGTTACGACCACAGGAAGTTGATGTACCAACTTACCCCCAAACGGGGACCACAGTGTGACGTTTCATCTCCTAGGGTTTGGTTTTGGAATGTGAAGGGTTTTCCATTGTTTCTCAACAATAAATAGGCCTTCGAGCCTCATTGTAACATAGTTCGGAATAGTTCAGAGGCATGTAGCTGTCACATCTCTTCTCAGAGATAAGCTACCATCGCCCTAGCTGGTTTATTTTCAACTTTGTTTGTAAGCATATTTCAGTGTTTTCCATTAATGAAATGAAGTATTATTTCCACTGCATTTTTGTGTATATGGTTATCTCTGTATTTTGTTGCGTTCTTGTTTAAATCCGGATCAGTGGTATCAGAGTGGTGTGCTTTTTCTCTGTTTTTCTTTGCATGTCCCCAATGAGGTCGGGATATGAGGAGTTAGGGCTTGAACTGGTCGAACCTTTGCAAGACCAGCCTCGCAAATCCTGACGGTCTCTCATGGCG
Source organism: Pinus taeda (assembly GCA_000404065.3). NCBI lineage: Eukaryota > Viridiplantae > Streptophyta > Pinopsida > Pinales > Pinaceae > Pinus > Pinus taeda. Next base: position 1,728 of record APFE031078773.1, on the reverse strand, counting down.
AATGAGAAGAAAGATGAGGGGGCAGGAGATCCTGTCAAAATCTTGCTCGAAGAAGCCCTCGAGCAATAATGGAACGTGATGATGGACAACTTTGCACAGATCCTTCAGCGGATACCCAAAGGTGACGCATCGGCTTCCAGCAGCTACTCTGGAAATGCCACGCCCTTTAAGGTACAAGTTAATTTTGAAATCCCCATATTCGAGGGTCAGATAGATGCAGATGCGGTAGATAAATGGTTAAATTTGCTAGAAGGGTATTTTTCTGTTCATGAATTTTCAAGTCAGGAAAAGATTGTTTTTGCTCTTCTCAAAGCAGCCCCCCATGTCAAGGACTGGTGGGAAACATACTGCGAGCAAAAGGATGAAAGTACAGGCTCACTATTTTCAGCCGCACCCACTTGGAATTCATTTCGAGATGCCATCAAGGAGCAATACTACCCTGTCAAAAGCTATGAGGACAAATACATCAAATGGACCACACTGCGGTAAGGACGAGACCAAGATGTGCCGGAGTTCACAAACATTTTTCATACCCTTTGCACAAAGTTTGGTATCAAAGATTCTGAGCTGCATCTGGTACTCAAATACCGTGGCTGCCTGCACAGATACATCCAGGAAGAGATGGAGTTCTTGAACATCTCTTCACTCGGCACAACATACTGATATGCTGTCAAAATCGAGCAAAAGTTCAAACAGAAGAAGTGAGACATTGGATCTGTAAATCCGAAGCCCAAAGGACAAAGCCAAGGCGGGGTGACCCAAGACAACCCGTCGAAGCCGTAAGAAAAGAACAACACCACGAAGCCGAAGAAGGACACAGGAAAGTGGTGTGAGTTCCACAAGAGTCCCACTCATAACACAAGTGAGTACCGGACCAAGGAGTCACTGGTGGCTGAGTTGAAGGCTTATGAATCAGATACATGTTCTGACCCTGAGCCAGAACCCGACAAGGGTAATGGCAAAGGGAAGCAGATCATTGATGCAGATCCCAGCGCCACTATTGCAACTGCCAAGATCCAGAAGAATGAGCCCGAAGAGCCAGAGGAGGGGGAACGTCTTTTCCACTCACAGATGTGGGTGAAGTTGTCCGCTGCAATCCATTGTTGACTAGTGGCAGGCCAAAAGAACCTTACTTTCACAGAGGTCGTGAAGCGGTTGGGCCTACGACTCAACCACACTTGCAGCCGTACAATATTGGGTGGCTTCATGAAGGACGAGATCTGAAAGTTCGCCAGCAGTGTCGCCTTCCCTACAGCATCAAACCATTCACATACGAGGTATTGTGTGATGTTACACCTCTGGATGTTTGCGATGTATTATTAGGACAGCCATACTTGTGGAAGCGACATGCTGTGTATGAGTCAAGGCCCCATGCTGTCATTATTTCTTTGGGTGATTCATCATACAGGATACCGGAGGTAGCCCCACCTACCGCCAAATCTTTGATCACTGCTAAGAAAGGCAGCAAGCTCATCTCACAGACCAGGAAATTCATCTGTATGGTCCACTCCAAAAGTAAGGGGAAGATCGTTGCTACATCTATGACCCCCGCAAAGGGTTCCTCCACGCAGTAGCAGCAGCAGAAGGATATAGTCATGACAGAACACAGGAACAACTTCTCCTCACCAATAGGGGTACCACATAAGTTTCAGGTGGGCGACAAAGTTTGGTTACATCTGCAGAAAGAACGCCTTACAAGAGCCCATCAGAAGCTCAAACCACTCCGAC
>APFE031078766.1:0-20366 GCA_000404065.3 Pinus taeda | reverse complement strand
TGTTGTTTTCTTTCCACAGGGGGCCACAAGAGAGCTTAGTCATTTTCCCAGCCCTGAAATGCCCATTGTCTCTCTACACCAAGAGAACTTCTCAGAGCTCAGATTTTGTCAATACATCTGCAGTATTCTTCAAAGTGTCCACCTTTACCAGCAACACCTTTTTATCTTCTATCATATCCCGCACAAAGTCATACTGAACATCAATGTGCTTTGTCTTTGAATGATATGCAGGGTTCTTTGCCAAGAAAAATTCACTTTGGCTGTCACAATCTATCCTTATAGATTCCTGTACTAACCCCATACTTGAACACAATCTCTGCAACCAAACTGCTTCCTTGATTGCATGAGTGGCTGCCATGTATTTTGCCTCTATATTTGATAATGTCACTACAGATTGTTTCTTACTCATCCAACTGACTGCACCTCCAAATAGGTTAAACACATACCCACTTGTAGATCTTCTCTGATCCAAATCTCCAGCCTAGTCTACATCAACAAAGCCACGAATATCCGACACTCTGTCCAATCTTGGTCTTCCTTGGTAGCACAAACCATAATCACTAGTGCCACGCAAATAACTGAAAACCCACTTCACTGCTGTCCAGTGCTCCTTCCCTGGTTTTGACATAAACCTACTCAATACTCCCACTGCATGTGTAGCGTCTGGTCTAGTACAGACCATTGCATACATCAAGCTACCGACTGCACTTGCATATGGAACACGGGACATGTCCTCTTCCTCTTCTTGTCTTGTGTCTTGGGACCCTGTTCAGCAGATAACCTCACACCTACAGGAATAGGAACCTTCACCGGTTTACTATCCTGCATATTAAACCTCTGCAATATTGTCTCGACATACTTCCTCTGGTTAACCAGAGCTTCCTCTTTGCCCGATCTCTTTTAATTTCCATGCCCAAAATATAGTTTGCAGCACCGAGATCTTTCATGTCGAATTTGGAGGACAATTGGGTCTTCAAATCCTGGATAATTTATTTGTCATTTCCAACCAACAACATATCATCAACATACAAGACCAGATAAAAAACACGGTCACCAATTAATTTAAAATACACACAATGATCTGCTTTGCTTCTGGTGAAGCCAATCCCGTATAAATGTATCCAAATTTCCGATACCACATCCTTGGTGACTTTTTAAACCCATACAGAGGACTTCTTTAACTTTGCATACTGAGTTCTTCGTTACCCTCACCGCAAGCCTTCAGGTTGCTTCATGTAGATTTCCTCTTTCCCAATCTCCTCGTGAAAGAACATGTTGTTCTTCACAAATCCCATCTTTCTACCTTCAAATCCAAAAAGTAGCAGGCAACAGATAAAAGTAATCTAATAGAAGTTACCTTGGCAACAGGAGAAAAAATATCACCAAAATCAATTCCGGCACCTGGGAATAACCTTTTGCTACCAACCGAGCTTTGTATTTCTCCACCTTCCCTTCTGCATTTGTCTTCTTCTTGAACACCCATTTGCTGCCAATGGGTTTCCTTCCAGCTGGCAACTCCACCAGATCCCAAGCCTCATTTTTGTGCAAAAGATGCCATTTCATCAACCATGGCCTCTTTCCAAAGTTTTCCATCCTCTGAATCCACTGCTTCCTTCACAGTTCTGGGATCATCATCAGTAACAGACAAATAAAAGTTTGAAGCAGATGGACTATACCTTTCTGGCTGCCTTCTTTCTCGAGTTGATATTCTCACAGCCGGAGTTTGTGGCTCTTCATCTTCTGATTCCTCCTCTGCCACAGAGTCTGATTCTTCCTCCTTTAGTTCAAACTCTATCTTCACAGGTTCCTTTGGTTGGACTTCATGTTTAATAACATCTTTCACCTCTCTGAACACCACATCGCGGCTGTACACAACCTTCCGTGTGACAGGGTTCCACAGTTTATAACCCTTTAAACCATCCTTATACCCAATAAAGATGCACTTTTCAGATTTACTATCCAACTTGGTTCGGTTCTCCTTTGGAACATGTACATATGCATCACATCCAAATACCCTCAGATGTGAAAGAGAGGGTTTCTTACCAGTCCATACTTCTTGTGGAGTCATATCCTCCAACGCTGATGAAGGTGACCTGTTGACCAAGTAACATGCAGTATCCACCGCCTCTGCCCAGAATTCATGTCCTAACCCGGCACCACTGAGCATGCTTCTTGCTCTTTCCATCAACGTCTTGTTCATTCTTTCTACAACTCCATTTTACTGAGGTGTATATGGAGTATTCTTCTGCCATGCTATACCACACTTCTTACAAAATTCTTCAAATTCCTTGTTGCAGAATTCTCCACCATTATCGGTCCTTAGTACCTTTATCTTCTTCTCTGTCTAATTTTCCACCAGAGCTTAAATTCTTTAAACCTATCAAAGACTTCAGATTTCATCTTAAGGAAATATATCCATCTATTCCTTGAGAAGTCATCTATAAATGATACATAGTACATAGACTTATCCAGTGATGGAACCTTCACAGGTCCAAACACATCATTGTGCACAAGCTCTAATATTTGTTTTGCCCTCTTACCACCAGAGGGGAAACTCACATGATTCTGCTTCCTGTATACACAATTTTCATAGAAATCAAAATCCAGAGAGCTATTACTCATACCTTCTACCATACCTTTACCATGAAGTATTTGAAGGCCCTTCTCTCCAATATATCCAAGCCTTTGATGCCACAACATGGTATTCTCTCCAGAGACCACTATATTTTGAGCTCCACTTTCAAGAACCACAAAACTATTGCACCCATCAAGAACAGTGCTACCTTGCAGCTTATACAAAGTTCCAATCTGAACTCTCTGCATCAATACCAGTGATCCCTGAACCATTTTGCAGGTATCTTTCTCGAACACTATATTTACACCTGCATCATCCAGCTTGCTTACAGAAATCATATTTCTAGCCAATGCAGGAATATGTAGAACACCCGGAAGTGTTCTAAACCTTCCACCTTGCAACTTCAACTTTACTTTTCTGTGACCAATGATTCTAACCTTCCTATCATCCCCCAAGAAGACATCACCACCATCATATTTCTTATACTCACAGAACCACTCTCTATGGGGAGTGAAGTGAAAGGATGCACCTAAGTCAATCAACCATGACTCATGATCTACGTGTGTACTTGAAGAAGCCAAGTACACATCCCCATCTTCATCTGAGGTGGTTTTTGCCTCTACAGAAGGAGCCTCATCAGATCCCTTTCCTTTATCCGGAGCTTTATATTTACAGTCCCTTTTGAAGTGCCCTTCCTTTCTGCATTTCCAGCACACCACCTTTACAGGTTTTCCTAGAGATTTAGATCTCCCTCTAGATTTAGATCTCCCACTCGATGACTTATTTTTGTTTATGTTCTGGGACCGTCCTGATACAAGCAAGGCATCACCATTCTGGCTCTCCATATTTTTCCATCTCATCTCCTCCATCAGCAAGGCTGAGACTATTTCATCAAACTACAAGGTAGTTGCATTGCTACCTATTGCAATAACTAGACTGTCCCACGAATCTGGTAGAGAACACAACAAACTGATGCACTTATCTTCATTTAAAATTTTAATATCAACAGATGCTAACTGACTTACCACAGTATTAAACGCATTCATATTCTCTGTCATCGAGTCTCCATCTTTCATCCTCAAGTTATACATCTTTTTCCACAAGAACAATTTATTCACCAAAGACTTAGATTGGTACAAAGTCCCTAACTTGTCCCACCAATCCTTCGCCATAGCTTCCCCTGATACATTCAGCAATACTGAATCTAAGACACACAATCATATTGTGCTTTTTTCCTTCTGATTGAACTTCTTCCATTCTTCATCAGACACTCCCATTGGTTTAGTACCCGGATCTACCGCGATCCACTGATCTTTATCCACCAACAAATCCTCGATCTTGAGTTTCCACAGCTCAAAACTCTAACCATTAACTTTCTTGATCTCTATCTTTCCACTGCTCACCATCTTCTTTTACCACCAGAATTGATCTCGTAGAGCTCCCACTAAACAGGGTCTACCACAGGCCCGAGCGAACTCCTCAGCAACAAAGGCGTCCCCTTGAAGCCAGAACAGCTTTGATACCAAATGTAGGTTTTAACCCTGTACAGAAATTACCTGCATACAAATTCTAAAACATAGAAAATAAACAATGCTAGAGTATAACACATTAAACCCATATACACAGAGATTTTTCCCTGGATCCCAAAACCGAGACTACCAGCTTGATTTTTCATTATATTCCTTTCAATGTTACAATACATATTTATACATGTTGAAGCATCCAATACCATGGACCGAAAACCATAGGTAGGTTTGCCCAACCTAATATAGGGTCCAAAACCATAGGTAGGTTCACCCAACCTAATATAGGGTAGCCCCCGGACCCCGTAGAGGGGGGCTACCCGCCCCCCTCAAACCCCCTGGACAGGGGGGGCTACCGTCCCTGCTGTGCAACCAGTGCAACGAAGGGGGGGCTCTGCCACCCCTGTAACCTCCTTGTTCACTACGTAGGTTAGTTATGGAAAGAATATAACACAACCCAAAAAAAATGAATAAATCCCTTCAACCAAATTATTCAAGAGAATTATTCAGAATCCAAACTCACTACGATGTAGGATCTTGATTTCAAATAATTTCTACAAACCCTTCTAAAAAAAAATCATTAGATTCTGAAACATTCCTATAGGTTCCTGAATATGTAAAAACATTTCTAGGAACAAATTTATTGGCACTGATAAATTATTTTTGAAGTGCATCGTAGTGAATTAGAGTAGTTATGGGAAGATGCCTCGAATGGGAATGAACCATTAAAGGTTAAAGTATCACTCTAAGCTATAATACATGAATTTATACAAAATGGATGGTGCACAATTGATGATTATTGGGAAGCAAGTAAAATATTTTCTTTCAGATAATGGAAACCCATGGAATTTTGGTATGTTACTTGGGCTTCCTTGAACCAAATGTTGTAACATCTATCGAAATGTAATATAACCTTGAATAAAGGAGCATATACCCCAGGGTTTCATAATGATAGAAGTGGTATGTAGAATGTAATAATGGTTATGTGTACACCCTATCCTAGGATGAAAGTTTGTAGAAGTAAATCGATAGGAAAATGATTTTTGTCCCTAATAATTTAAAGGAAATAGTGGCCTTCACAATCCTCACAAATAAAAAAGAATCCCTGTCAGTAGAAGATCTCAAGCATATGGATAGGGCAGGGCTTATAAAATGTAATGGTCACCTGCTAGAAGTTCAAGATATTTCTCATAATCTGTTAAATTTTGAGGTTGCAATGAATATTTGGAGCCTTGGAGAAGACACAATAAATAAAAATAAGCTTGTGGACTCTTTTATCAAATACCTATTCATTTCATGGGGAAATCCCTAGGAAAATCACCAAATTTAAAGAAACAATGCAAGATAACCCCTCAATTATTTTGTGGACATTATGGAAGTCTCACAATCTTAAACTCCTTAGGGAAAAGTGCCTAACTATGGACCATAAATCGCTAAAAGTGAATCTTCCAAATGTTATTGTTTGGTAATTCAGTGACAAATTCCAACTATTGGACTAGACTCCTCACCTGAGAGGACCAATTTTGACTTTTGAAGCACTCAATTTGGACAAGGGAAAGTGTATTTTTGAGTTAAAGCCCACAATGTCACATTTGATCAGGTTGAACCTAAACCAAATTGGTCACCATTGGAAGCCTATAAATATAATTCAAGTGACCCTCATTTGGAGACAATCATCAAGCATCTTCTTCTCTTTTCTTTGGATTGCTTCGCATAAGTCTGAAGTGAGTTCATACAGGTCTGATATTGTAGGGTCCGAAGTTCACATGTGTGATTAGGGTTTTTGGTTTCTAACCACAAGGTTGACACAAATATTTTTCGATTATAATTGCATGCACACATGCTCATGCATGTGGTTGGAGCAGCGCAACCGCACACATAACTCTATCTCCCTGTGGTTTCGATCTAGGTTTTTAGTTTCATAGTTAATTGCAGTTGACTACAGTTGACGGAAAATTGGGAAAGCTAAATCTGGTAAATATTGTTGTTGGGATCATATTTATGATATTGTTGCATATTTTTGTATGGGCTCATTGTACTCTCTACTTAACATTTTATGAAAATCTAATAGAAGAAGAATTGCAAAGGATTTTCCCCCTTGTGGGGTTTTTCCCTAGTCATTGACCAAATATGGTGTCACTTGTTTATGTGTTGATTGTCTCTTATTTCCATTTCATTAATATTATATCTTCAATTACTATTGATTGGTGAAAATTATTATTTTTTATTGAAAGATTTATAATTGAAGAATTTAATTAGGCTAAAGTAATTGAAACAATAAAGACTAATGTAAAAATTAACATGGTATTAGAGTTAAGGTGAAGGGTAAGCCCAAAGGAGACAAGAGTTTAAGCAATCATCTTTGGAGGAGTTGAAGTAGCCTATCTAATCAAGTCAAGATGTATTCCTCTTTCTACAAGGAAAATGAGAAGTTGGGTGACTCATCTAACTTTGTTGCATGGAAGATAAGGTTGGAAATCATATTGGAAGAAAATGATGTATTGGAAAACATTCAGGGAAAATTACATGAGCCTCCAAGGAATGCTTTCACTTCTTCCAAGAACAATTACAAGAAATTCAACAATTTGAATGAAATCATCACCTTAAAATATCAATTGAAAGACATGAAAATGAATAAATGAGGGATTGTATAATATTATATCATGAGGATATATTGTCTTAAATATAATTTGCAGAGAGTTGGGAAATTGTGCTTGACATGTACATGGTGGTGGTAACTCTTAGAGGTCTCCCTCATGTTTGGGAAACCTTCATTACCAACATAAGCAAGAACACTATTTTTTCGTCATTTCTTTAACTTTTTGGAAATCTCACTCAAGAAGAATCTAGGATGATCTCAAGAGGAAGAATTCATAAGCATGGATAAGAAGAACCCACTGCATTTGTTACTCAAGATAAGAACAAAAGTGGAAAATTAAGAACATCTAGTTCAAATATATCCTTTCCCAATTCAATGGACTCTTATAGAAGATCAAGGGATGTTGAATGTTACAATTATCACAAACTTGGTCATTATTCCTGAGATTGTTCGAGAAAGAGAGATGCTCCAAGATATCGAAGCTACAACAACAATAGGTACGATGATAGAAGAAGAAGCAATGATGGAAGAAGAAGTGATGATAAAAGAAGGCGAGATGATAGAATAAAGAGAGACGATCGAAGAAGAAGATATACTTTAGATGATAATGAAGAAATTCCTTTTCCTCAAAATAAGCAATGAAACTCTAGGTATGAAAGTAATGTAGCTACTAGCCAATTTGAATACATTCTTATTTCATCCCTCTAGTTCTTATCCTCCAGACTCGTACAATAATTGGCTGGTATATAGTGGGTCTTCTAGACACCTCACCGAGTATAAGGAAGTCCTCTAAAATATGGTTGAGAGGGAGACAAATTTGAAGATTATTCTTGGTGACAACTCTACATATCTAGTGATGGGCTTTGGTACTATCAAATTTGATTGAACTATGGAAAATCTATTATTCTTCATGAAGTAATGTATTTTTTGGAGTCGAAGAAGAAACTACTATCTATTTTTTCCTTGGAAGACCAAAGAATGAGAATAACCTTTATTAATGGAAAGTTACTAACCTGGCCGAAGGAATCCAAAATCAAAGATTCCTTTATCTTGGGATCTAGAGTGGGAGGACTATATAAAGTCACTATAAGACCTCTTCTAGCAAAAATCTATGACACCAATCATTAAAGAGAGTAATGGCACTGAAATAAAGAGAAGTCTAGTCCCATTCCCCTCTAACAAGATCAAGACTGATGATGATTCTGAACAAAATGGAGTAGCTGCAAAAGATACTATGGTTGAAGAGTCAATTATGAAAGATGGTGTATGGGATGGTGCATCTTCAAAATAGATATACAGAATGAAGTATGAAGCAAATGGTAGCATTGAAATGTACAAGGAAGAAGCATGTGTTGAGCAGCCTCCGAGGATTGATGTATAGGACAAGAAGACTCTCATTAACATATTGAAGAAAACATTATGTGGTTTGAAGCAAGCTCCCTAATCCTATGACTGAATTGATAGTTACTTGGTGAATTTTGGGTTCACAAGAAGCAGTACCAATTTGGACCTCCACTTCAAACTGGTCCAAGGTATGACTTTGATTTTGATTTTATGTATTCATAATATATTCCTAATAGTTAGTGACTTGTCGATGATCAAGAATAAGAAGGATTGTGATCTGAGATATACTACCATAGATATGAGTCTATATGGATACATTGATGATGATTGGGCTAAAAGACTTCATCACACTTTCACTGATGAGCATATTGCAACATGGATTGATGTGACCCTCTTGAGTAAGGGTCCATAGTAATCGAGGACACTGAGTCAATATTCCCTCATGTTTGAGCTCCTAGGGTTTGGGATTGAGATGTAGCACTCTTGGCATTGAGGGATCTCTTGACACTAGGATATCACCCCTATCTATCACCCATATGGTGGAAGATGTTTCCCACCTATCTTGGTCTAGCATAGTATACCCCAGTTGGAATCTGTCCTTCCCACCCATTTGGATAATGGGTGTTGGTTGCTTGAGTTAGGTATAATCCTTATTATTTATACTAAATGTAATCACGATCAAGCTAGAGATGTAGGTGTTCTACCACTAACTTTTTAGGGTCATGTTGGGGATATGTGTGATCCTTGCTATTTATGGTAAGTGGTACCCCACCTATTATCGTCGGGAAGTGGGATAGGCACGATCCTTACCTCCTAAGGTAAGTGGCATCCCTCCTATTATTTGTGGTTTCCTAAGTTGTAGCATTGACTCCCTACTAGAATAGGTTTCCAAATTGTAGCATTGAATCCTCGCTAACAGAGGCTTACCGTGTCATAGCATTGGCTCCCCATTGGCAGAGGTTTCTCAAGTCATAGCATGGGCTCTGTGCTGGTAGGGGTTTCCCGGGTAGAACCATTAGCTTCCCATTGGCATTGATTTTGGGTGGTAGTAGTGGATCCCTAATTGATAAAGGGTGGTATCTAAATCTTCCATATGATTATTCTTCTTCAAATTCGAGATTTTTTTAGCAGATAGAGTTGATAAGAGATGGGATATGATATGATGACAAGATACTTGCGATGATTACATGACGCAATTGGAATTTCACCCTAGCTAAGAGGGAGTGTTAATTTTCAGCAACTTAGTGACAAATTCTAACTATTGTACTAGACTCTCATTGTGAGAGGACCAATTTTGACTTTTGAAGCACTAAATTTGGACAAGGGAAACTGTACTTTTGAGTTGAAGCCCACAATGTCACATTTGATCAGGTTAACCCTAAAGAAAAAAGTTCACCCTTGGAAGCCTATAAATACAAGTCAAGTGACCCTCATTTGGAGACCATCATTAAGCATCTTCTCCTCTCTTATTTGGATTGGTTCGCACATGTCTGAAGTGATTTCATGGAATTTGGTTCATATATGTTTGATATTATAGGGTCCAAAGTTCACATGCGTGATTAGGGTTTTTGGTTTCCAGCCATAATGCTGACACAAATATTTTTCGGTTATAACTGTAGTCACACAGGCTCATGCATGTAGTTGGAGCAGCTCAATCACATACATAACTCTTCCTCCTTGCATGTGGGATCTAGAGTTTCAGTTTGACAATTAATTGCAGTTGACTGCAGATTGGGAAAGATAAATATGATCAATATTGTTGTTGGGATCATATTTCTGATATTGTTTGGTTGATATTTTTGTATGGGTTCATTGTATTCTCTGTTGAACATTTTATGACAACCTAATAGAAGAAATATTTCAAAGGTTTTTCCCCCTTGTGGGGTTTTTCCTTGGTCATTGACAAAATACGGTGTCTCTTGTTGATGTGTTGATTTTCTCCTATTGTCATTGCAATACTGTTCTATCTTCAGTTACTATAGATTGATGAAAAGTATTAATAGTTATTGAAAGATTGCTAACTAAATAATTGAATTGAGCTAAAGTAATTGAATTAATATAGAATGATGTAAAAATTAACACCAAAGCAATCCTTCAGTCAATCCAAGCCATAAATTGATTAATAAATATGAATTTGAAGTACATTGGGCTAGGAAATATTATCAAATCATTGATGGATAAGGTTCCCAAGCAACAATAGGAATAACCTAAAGAAATCTGGTCGAAACTTAACTTAGACGGAGCATCTAGATGAAACCCTAGATTGGAGGAAAAGGAGGTCTTTTAAGGGACCAAAGGGGGATTTGTAAGACTATATTTATGTTTCTTACAATAGAATACCAACAACAAAGAGGATGGATTAACATACCTCAAAGGCATTGATTTGACTTTCTCACTTGTGTCAGAATTTGGTAAAATTTGCACTTGTGTCAAAATTTGTGTGGAAATGGATTTTGATACTAAGGTGATTTAACTTGAATTGGAGGGATAGAGCCACTTTAAGGCCCTTAAATATAAGTAGGTACCCTTCAAATGTAACTCTTTCCATGAGTATGGAAACTTTGTAAAATATTGCACAAGTTAGTGAATGTTAGGTTCAACATTCCATGGGGCCATGATTGGTGGATTGATGGGCTCACTGAGATTCTCTTAGTCAAGTAGAAATATTCTATTTTTCAAAGTTGGTTTGTGATCATAGTTTAAGATATTGGGAATGCGTTCATACATGGCTCACTATTTTATATGGTGCTCTAAGATTTTTCTAGTGGGAAATGGACATGGATCTTGGTCACATTTTTTTATTTGTCAATGGAAAAGAAGAGGGAACATAAAATATAAGTAAACATGTCACAATATTTTACTAAATTTATTTATTAACAAATGGAAACATTGGATTGCTTAGACATTGTAGACTATTCACGATAAATAGAAACTCGCGTCTAGAGTCAATTTTCGAGAGAAATCCACCATGTGATTTGAACACAATGGTGGAGAATCTAAAAGAATCGCAATGATGTCTTTAAATCCAATGACATTTCCTATAAATTTGTTCTTCAACAAATAATTTCAATGTTTATTAGGATACAATACCAATGAATAGGCCCTCACCATGTTTGTTGAACGTTTGTACAAAACCTCTTGGTTGCAGAGGAAAACAAAAAAATAATTGTTAAAGTAGTTAGACTCTATTGCAATGGATGTGAAAGAAATCATGTTGCCCTTGTTGCATATATTGGAAGGGGAAACTCTCATAACTCTGTTACGAGTCTACAACATAGTAATGTAAGACAATATGATGTATCTCTTATTTGTGCAATAATGAAATATATGTTGCATTTATTTTCAAGAAAAAAATAGAAATTGGGAAAGTTGCAGATATCTCCAAGTGGGTATTGATAAGAAAAACATAGCTTAAAATGACAATATGATTTATATATTGTTGATTTGGCCTTTGCACTTTCTTTTATAAAAGTTGAAAGTGAAGAAAATCTAGCCCTAATAATGGACAAGTTACTGTTTAGCCATAAAATGAAACTTCAAATGTTTACTATTTTATTTGTTGTTTAGGGTTTTAATAAAGTTCAGGAAAAAAAAAAGAGGGACATATTTTTTTATGATGGGGAAGTTCCAATAATTTTACCCTAAAATTAGGAAATATCCACACCATGAAAGTCATGTTATCATTTAAGGAAAAACAAAGACAAAAAGTACAAAAATCAAGGGGACCTCATCATGGAAGCATCATGCTACCTGCAACCATTCTAATGAATGCAAAGAAATTGGTGTCCATGATCACGAGTTCTAGTTGGGTCTTATTAAGCACACTCAAATCCTTGTTCACATCCTACAACACCAACTCAATGGTTTTCATTGCAACTTTCCCAATGGTTGAATCGTATGCAACTAGAGCACCAATCTTTACAACATCAGGTCTCTTAACAAGCCCTGAATTTTGTGCAACAATACACCCAAGAAAAATATGTACATGATTAGCACTACAAAAGCATACACTTCTAGTCCATCTCACTTTATATTATTTTCTTTAGCTACACCAACAGTGGAGCCACATTTTCTAATGTAATCTAAACCAACCCAAAGAAAAAATATTATGAATCAATGCAGTAACATAGTAGTGTCAACAAAAACTAATAAGTAACACTCTAACTTTGATTAACACAATAATTCTGGAGTTTTAACATCTAAAAATCTAACTAGCATTTCCATGTTTTTCCAACTTTAAGAAACACAAGAATTGTCATACTGTTCAAGATCAATGTGCACTAGTATCCAAAATAAAATTCAAACCTACTAGAAAAATAGAATTGCACAGGTTAGTGATGAAAGATACCAAGGATGAATAGAAGTCTACATTTCCTTTATTTGTATGGCATGAAACATCCTTACCAAACTATTGATTTAAAGATTTCTCATTCAAGCCAAGATTTTGGAGATCCTCATTGAGTGCAAGATTTCCCTGGACAACAATAATAATCTATTATAAAATTATCGACATTTTTTTACATACTTTGGATTACTAGGGAAACGTACGTCTCCTAGAAGTGTTTTACATATTATTCTCTCAAAACCCAAATCCACTTCTTTAGTCTTTTCCAGTGTCTTTGTGATCTTCTTAGCCTTCTCAATTTGTAGATACAATTGTAAATTCAACAAATACTTGAATTCTATCAAAGAACAATCTTTTAAAGCACCAAAAAAAACCAAAACAAAATTCATTCCACATCAGGGCACTTGCTTGATAAATACAACACAATATGAGTTAATAGAGATATGGCAAGAAGCAATTAATAGCTATGAAAAATTGTTGTTATTGAGCTTTTGAAGGTTTATCATTTTTTTGAATTGAGCAATTGTGTCCCGAGGAAGCAAACAAACAGTTCCAATTGCAAGCAATTTCTTCATTGCTTGATTAAGAAAATATGACCAATGTATAACTACACATGAAGCTTCACCTTCTAAGCTTTGTCTTAGCTATTCACGTAATTCTGCCAAATCTCCCACTCTTTCTACATTCTTTGTTATGTGTGGCTTGTTTTGATTTTCTAGAAAAGACATCAATGCAAGATACTCTAGAGATGCTTCAATCTATATCATAAATAAATATTCCAATGACATCATGAGTCCTAAGAAATAAGTGCACAAAGAGACAAAATAATAGAATGTACCTCTATTAATAGAGTTATCTTTTCCAAAGATATGTTGCACCTCAACAACACCTGAGCCCGATCAAGAGCTTCGAAGGCTTCTAAAACGGTTCACATTTCAAATCCTCTTCTTTCTATCGAGAGTTTCCCATGCATACTTATAGTAAAAAATATTTGTCACACAAAATCAACCATAGGGGAAACACCCACCATAAAATAGGAAAAATAATAGTTTTGGAGATCCATTACCTCAACAAATTCCATGGAAAGTAGAATATCATGAATGTAGAGCTTGCCATTGGGTTGTTTCCTAACTTCTCTGCCTATCTCCATGATACATTTCTCCTCCCCAACCTGCACATTTCTCCATTTGTGATTAACTAATTACAATCATATTCATTCCTAACACCCAAATTGAAAACACATCCCAACAACAAAGTAAACACAATTCTACCCTTAAATTAATAACAATTGTGCATGCCTTACTTCTTGTAGGAGAGACATTGTAGTAGGCAACCATTTCCATTGGAGGATGACAGAAGATTTTTGGGACACATGTTCCTTTACATCTTTTGCAAACTTTGTCTCAAAAATAATTTTATCCCATATGTCTATCAAAAACACTTGCAAGCCCTCAAAACCAACAACCCTTCAATTATACCATCACTTATATTTTATGTTGCTATAGTTCCACTAAAACCCTAAGAAATTCCACTTATATGATTAAAATATTTCTAGGCTGGAAATGCATCCATAAACTAGAAACAATTCCATCGAGTGGAGGTAAAAAATTGCAATAATGTTCCAAATCAACATTTGTGTGGTTCTAATGTGATTTTGGGGTGAGTGTGGGTATACGTAGAGCCAAATATGGTAACTCTACTTCTTGGTTTCCCCTTTATAGAAAACTATTAGCCTTTGGAATTCATAATTATAGATGAGATAATTTTCTTAAAGGTAAATGTATCTAGAAGGTACAACATGCCATGCCAAGGAAAAACAATGGAGTGAACTCTGCATAAAATAGAATTCGCCCTTTGAAGATGACGACTAAGAAGTATGTGTATTTTCCATTCATGTAAATCCAAGACTAAGTGTTGATTGTCCCTAATGTTGATTAGTGAAGGTAATACAAGAGATTTGATTCCTTTGGAAATCAAACTCTATTTTATGTGTGAATTTTTGCCTTTAGATACATATTTTTAGGTTATATGAATGAATGTTTTGTTGCCTGCATTCAAACCTGAAATGTATTGGGTTGTATGAAGACCTAGACTACACAACAATTACACCCAACTTGAATATTGTTGTAGATAATGAAAATGGTAATATATTGGTATTTAAATATGAGATCTAAAGATATGCTCGACATATGGTAAGGAAATCTATGAACTATGCCAGAGAAAATTTCTTTGTACAATCATTGTTGAATCTAGTTGAAATATAAATGATCCAAAGTTTGGATTAGCATTGGGGCTTGTAGTATTTCGAGTAGAGGAACAATTGACTCATCACTTGGGAAATTATTTATAGTTACCTAATGACTTATAAACATGTAATCATATGCTTGAAATCTATCTTTTGGCCAAAGAAAGCAGGATGCGGATCTGAGGATCAAACTCACGTAAATGACTTCAGGTCATAATTGCAGAAAATTCCTGTAATCACAATTTTAAAGTAAGCTTATGAAGGAGGTTGTTTGTGAATGGATAATTGATGGTAGAATTAATAACCTACCAGAAAATTTGTTGATGTCATTGACCAATTTTCCATTGAATTCAATACAACAACTACTGTGAAAGAAAAAAATGGTAGAAGCAAGATAACATACATATTACATGTTGAGGAGCCATCCTAAGTAGGTTTCACCCTCATTGAAGAGCTCAAACCCTAGCCTGCCTTATAGATCCTCGACTGCAATGTTCCTAATCTTATTGTTTTATACCTCCATGACCATGATTGCAACCCCCTCCCCTATTGCATCCTTTGCCTCATCCACCATTAGAGGTAGTGAACTTGGAGTTATGAGTTCTCATATTTTCTTTGGTCCAATTAGTTGTCGAGGGAATCAAACCTCAATTGGTTTATCAACAAATTGATCAAAGAACATACATATCACAACAAAGTCTCAATCGTTGTTCATAAATGAGTGTCAAATAAAACAAAGATTTGTTCTATGAAATGGGTATGTGCGCTAGAGAGTGGAATGGAATGGAGGGAAACACTTAGGAGGGGAAGAAATATTTTTGGTACTTTCTTATTTCCATTCTTATTTTTGGATTTTTGGATGGACAGAATGTTTAAAAAATCTAAAAAATTATTCAAAATTAACAAAAAAAAATGTTCGCTTATGTTTTAATTAATTTTTGGTATATTTTTGTTTTCTTCTTAAAAAAATTATTAGTTTTGATAATTTTAAAAAAATTTCTTTCAAAAGTAATACTTTAAAATATTAATTTAGTATTTTACAAATTTTCATATATATATATAATTATATTAAACTAATATATATATAAATATTATAATTATAAATAATAATAATATGATATATATATATATATATAATATAAATTATATATATAATATATAATATTAATAATAATATATAAATATAATATATAGAATATATATATATATTATAAAATATATATATATATAAATGGATTTTAGACAGCCCCAAGGGTTAGCTCAACCAGTCGAATCCCTGCTGTTAAAGTACCTCGCCGATCGGGAGGTCATAAGGTCAATTCTCCTCGACACCCTTGGTTAGGCTCAACTAGTAGGCCGTGGGGCTTGATCCCTTTTGGGGTTGATTAGCTTAGTTCTTTCCTATGGGAAAAAAAAATGGATTTTAGACATTCAAGTGAAGCTAGTTTGTGATTTTATTATAAAAGATTGAATAATTGCGCAAAGACATTCTTTTAGAGGATGACTCCCCACTGACCATTGTCATTATCAAAAGCCACTCATAATCTACCACATGTTACCTTTCATCAAGCATGCTAAATTTACATGGATTGCTAGGAAATAGATGGAGAATGTGGAAGAAATTGTCTTGTTGTGGATGAAATTTGATGTATGTGTTATGAAACTAGCTCACAAAAAGATAGAAAAGATAGATCAACGCCTTAGAAATAATCCTCTTCAATGGGGCAACCTCCTTTACATTACACAAATGAACAATTCTTAGATGATACAAATGACTAAACCTCCATTCTATATATAGGAGTCTAAGGGGTCATAATATAATCAAGCCGACATAACGGTAATAACATAAAGACACAAAAATAAAAATAGTGGGTTTCTATGGGGCATACTAATAACAATATGGGGAAAATAGGGGCACAATAATAACAATAAGGGATACAATGACAATAGTAATGGGGGAATCACTAGTATTATAGGGGCCTAAAATGCCCCTCTCCTTCCAAAAAGCGTTGTCCTCAACGCTTGAGTAGATTTGGCTGCTTCTATATAAAATTCTCATCCTCCCATGTGGAATCTTCAACAGATAAGTTCTTCCACTTGATGAGATACGCTAAAATTGATTGATTTCGTAGTTGTCGAGTTCTTGTTTATGTGACTACTTCCGGTTCCAATATGATTTTTCTTTCCTCGCCAAGTTCTACAAATATTGTTTGAACTAGGAGCTTGTCACCTATAACCTTCTTTAAACATGAAACATGGAAAACTGGGTGCACTCGAGAAGCTACAAGAATTTCCAATTTGTATGCCATAGTACCAATCTTTTGTAACACCTTGTACGGACCATAATACTTTGGTGATAATTTATTATCCTTCTTAGCTTGCTTGAGGGACATTTGTTTATATGATTGTAGTTGTAGGAATACCCAGTCACCTACATCAAAAATTCTTTCTCTGTGATGTTGATATTCCTGTTGTTTCATTCTATTCTGCACCAATGTGAGGTTATCCTTTAAGAGTTGGAGAGCTTGTTGTTGGTGCTCGATGTGATGTTCCACTTCTTTACCCTTAGAATTTTCTTTTAAATATGATGTGATGGATGGTGGATGATATCCATAAAGTTCCATAAATGGGGTTCTTTTTGTTGCAGTATGGAAGGAAGTGTTATACCACCATTTTGCCAGAGGAAACCATTTGACCCATTGTGTTTGTTTATCAGATACAAAGCAATGAAGATATCCTTCCAAACATTTGTTTACTATATCAATTTTCCCATCATATTGAGGATGATAAGATGAACTATGAGCTAACTGATTACTAAGACAAGAAAATAATTATATCCAAAAATTTCCAGAGAAAATGGGATCTTTGTCACTTACAATAATCTTTGGGTTTCCATGTAGCTTTTGAATTGTTTCCATAAATGCAATAGAAACTGTATTGTCTTTAAATGGATGCGATAATGTAAAAAGTTTGAATACTTGGTAAGTCTATCAACTACCACCATGATAACACTCTTTCCCTCAGACTTGGGTAAATCTGTGATAAAATCCATTGAAACCTCCTCCCAACGTTGGCTTAGAATGGATAAAGGTTGTAATAAACCTGGGATCTTAATTTTTTCAACTTTATTTTGTTGGCAAGCCAAAAATTCTGCCAAAAACTTTTGAATATCCATTTAAAGCCATCCAAAAAAAATTCCTTCTTAACCCTGTGGTAAGTTTTTAAAAATCCTAAGTGCTCCTAAGGGAGAATTGTGCAATTCCATAAGAATATTTTGTTTGAGTTGGGAATTATTACATAAGTATAAGCAATATTTTTACCAAAACGAATCATTTTTCTAGCTAAATGTATCAGGTGTACTAGGATCTTGTTGTAGCTTTCTAATGAGTGCCCACACTTCTTTGTCATTTTTCCATTCCTCCCTTGCTTCGTTTATCCAATCTGGTTGGACAATAGAGATGGCGCACAACAATGCTTCCACATCCTCATCCTTTCTTGAGAGTGCATCAACCACAACATTTTTCTTCCCTTTTTTGTATATGATTTCAAATTCATAACCCGAAATCTTTGTGACCCATTTTTGTTGCTCTTCATAGGATAATATTTGTTCTAAAAAGTATTTAAGACTATCATGATCTATTTTTACCTTGAAGTGTTTTCCCATTAGGTAGGGTTTCCATTTCTTAAGTGCATGTAGTACTGCCAAAATTTCCTTCTCATAAATAGATTTTTGTAAATACTTTACCTTGATTGGATGACTTTCGAAAGCATTGGGTCTTTCATCTTGCATTAAAACAACACCAATTCCATTTCCTGAAGCATCACATTCCACAATAAAGGTTTTTGTGAAGTCCGGTGTAGCTAAGACCGGTGCTTGGCACATTGCCTCTTTAAGATGTTGAAAGGCCTTTGTTGCTTCCAGAGTCCATGAAAATGCATCTTTCTTCAATAATATTGTTAGAGGTGCTACTATTCTCCCATAATTCTTAACAAACTTGTGATAATGCCCTATCAAGCCAATAAATCCTCGCAGATGCTTTATGGATGTGGGGATTTTCCATTCCTT
The DNA here is from genome assembly GCA_000404065.3 of Pinus taeda. Taxonomy (NCBI): domain Eukaryota; kingdom Viridiplantae; phylum Streptophyta; class Pinopsida; order Pinales; family Pinaceae; genus Pinus; species Pinus taeda. Next base: position 1,669 of record APFE031078766.1, on the reverse strand, counting down.
AATGGCTTTAATTTTGCTAGGATCTACCTTAACTCCTTCATGAGATACAATATGACCCAGATATTCCACCTCTTGTACTCCAAAGAAACATTTGGATCTTTTTGCATATAATTGTTTCTCCTCCAATAGTTGTAGCACCCTGTCAACATGTTCAACATGATCTTCCAAGACTTGTTGTAGATTAGTATATCATCAAAAAATACTAACACAAATTTTCTAAGGAAGGGTTTGAAAATGGAATTCATCAAACCTTGAAATGTAGAAGGTGCATCAGTAAGGCCAAAAGGCATGACCAAAAAAATGACCCTCATGAGTTCTAAATGTTGTTTTCAGAATGTCTTTAGTCTTCATTCTGATTTGATGATATCCTGAACGAATATCCAACTTGGTGAAGTAAAATGATCCATGCAATTCATCCAATACTTCATCAATGACAAGAATGGGAAATTTATCTTTAATAGTGAGCTTGTTGAGCTTCCTATAATTCGGACACATGCGCCATGATCCATCCTTCTTGTGCACCAATACTACTAGAGCTGAGAAAGAACTTTGACTAGGTTGAATTATACCAGCCTCTAGTATTTTTACAACCATATGTTCAATTTCACTCTTTTGGGCATAGGGATATCTATACGGTCTGATGTTTGGAGGAACACTTCTTGGAATCAAATGAATAGCATGATCATGATCATGAATAGGTGGGAGGCCTTTGGGAGTCTCAAATAACTTGGAATGATTGTCCAAGACTTTTTGGAGATCTGCAGAAATAGATGATTTTAATGTGGGAACCTCTAGAAAACATAATTATGCAATTACTCCTCATTATTCCTTTTTTAGAAGCTTTGTCATACCGTTAGAGCTATATATCTTTCTCGGTTTCCCTGTAATACACTTTAATTCAGCTTCCTTTCATTTCGCACAAAAATTCATGAAAAGTTCTTGAAAATTAAAAGCTATTGTACCCAAGGATTGTAGCCATTGGACTCCTAGTACAACATCAACACCACCCATTGGAATGGAAAGCATTGGGCTATTCAATAAGTATTCTCCCATGGATAGCTTGATATTATGGCACTTTTTAGAGAAATTTATGGTTCCTCCACTTGCAACCATCACTTGACACATTAGTGCTGGATATAGGAAGCAATTCAATTCCTTTGCTATCTTACAATGAATAAAATTATGGGCACTTGCCGAATCAATCAACGCTATTACCTTTTTCTTCTTGATATGTCCTTCTATCTTGATAGTTTGAGGAGTGGTAATTCCAGCCAATGCATTACAAGATATGGTTGGATTCATTTCTTCTTTATCTAAGGTTTTTTCCTGAAGTATATCCTCTTCTTTTGAGATTTTTTGTTCCTTTTCTTGCTCCTCTTCACAATCTATGTAGAATAATTTCTTCTCAGCACACTTATGACCTTTAGTGCATTTTCTATCACAACTGTAACAAATCCCTTTTCCTCTTTTTTCTTTGAATTTTTGTGGTGTAAACCTTGTAGGTTGTGGAAGGTTAGGGGAAACAACACTTCCATCTTTATAGTTGTGAGTGGTAGGCTTCTTGGTTGCCATAATTTTGCTTTCCATTTTTCTTGCTAACTTGAATGCGTTCTCCAATGAATCAGGTTCCCAAAGGTGAACCTCATGTTGGATATTATCCTTTAAAGTC
>APFE031078760.1:0-10474 GCA_000404065.3 Pinus taeda | reverse complement strand
CACCAACAATTGTACGATTTTTTTCCACAGATGGAGAATAGGGGGTCTCATCACAAGCCAACCTAACATGATCATAAGGAAGGAGTGAAGTGGCATTCCCACTACGGCAACCACACCAGGGATATGATCCAATGGATGCATCAAGAAATAAAGTCCTTGGAACAGGAGGTCTCATTATGAGCTGAATTGACCACTTTTCGCTACTTCCCAGTGAATGGCAATGTGTTCATCTGGTTACCATGCTAGCACATTGGTCTCTACTTTGGATATCATAATGCACTTCCCTAATTATACATAGAGGACCATGGTTCCAAAGGGTTAAAAAGCAACTCTATCGAGGCTATAGATGCCTGTAGGAAACAGAAGCTCTGCTAATGGTATTGAAGTTTTATTTTACATCAATAATTATTATAATGTCCTCTTCTTATGTTTTCATCTTTCTACGGAGAGACTATGCTCCTAATTTACTGTACCTTTATGCATGAGTTAATATTTTTAATCAAGCACAACAGTTAAGTGGATTAAAGGTGGTAAAACATTTTTCCTGTTTATGTTGGCCTTTTTCTTTATCTCATCACCTCATGTCATCTTATCACTTATGGATAATTCTCGTTACACGCCTTATTTTCATCACTCCAATATCCTTTATGATCCTTTCATTAATATGCATACCTTGCCACTTTCATTACCCAATCCAACACCCCTGTACTTCGCTGCCAGCGCACTATCCTTTCTTTCATTCGGTCATAGGCGACTTATTATTTCAAAGGAGGGTGAGGAACTCCAGTATACTTACGTATGCACTGTCATCTTTTCATTTAATTTTACAGAACAATACAACATCCCATGATCACAGAGCATGTGGCATTATAGCAGTCCTCAATAACGATATTTATGCTTATAAAGTATCGCCTGATAGAGCCATTACAACCATTTGCTGTTCTATCACTCGGCTCTGTTCGTTGCTGTGCTATCTCAACTACACTAACCATTTGCAGAATTCAAGCATCAGGGGAGAAAGAACAGTGCGATGAAAACCTTTAATACTGGCTGTCTCTGATGAAGCTAGGGAAATTCTAGCTTGTGTAGGATGGATAGCATACTTTACGAGATTTAAACCCCCCAATGAGGAAATTGCCATCGAATTTTTACGGAATCTACAAAATGGACAATCCATGGTAAGAGGCAGGCAAATCACTATATCAGACACTATGATAGCAGAAGTGTCTGGGTTGCCGACAGAAGGACCAGTATGGGCTGGCAAGCGATTGAAGCTGCATGACGCTGTCGAGGATTTTAGGGACAAAGGACAAGAGCTAATTAATAAGGACAAAGGCATTAAGCCATCTTCTCTTGGAGAGCCATGGGGAGAATTGGCACGAATCATCCAAAACTATATTACCTGCGATGGGCGTAAAGACGTGGTAAGGCCACGACAACTCAAACTTTTACCAGCTCTAAAACGAAAATGGTCCATTAATTTACCTACATTTTTGAATTCATTACTGCATGAGACTGTCGAGAGGCTGAGATAGTCCCAACATATAGAAATAGTAGTTAGGCACCATTGTCTGATAAGGTTAACAGTTAGCTATAACCTTGCCCAGCAACAATCAACCTGGGATGATCTAATATTAGCCCTCGTAGGAGGTATAGCCCTGCCAGCACCTAAACCTGTTCCAAAAAGAAAGAGGAATGCTCTTTCAAGGAGCATACCTCACAAGCGAAGACGATCCACAAGGTTGAGGTCAAAACATGGAGCGTTGGAGAATCCTCAAGGCAACATTAGTCAACCTATAGAATTATCCAGCCTAGTAAGTGAACAATACTTGCAGCTAGAGTTAGAAAGACAAGATAACCCTGAATCAAAACCTGAGGAAGGAACAAGGTATCCTGGAGATGAACAAAGAAACGAATTGGGACTTCCCTCAACACCAAATATGAGTCCCCAAGGCGATTTGTTGCACGATTTCGAGATGGCCCAGGTCCTGGCCAACATGAATGTCTACATGCAGCCTGAAGGACTGCTCAATATTAACTTAGGAGAAACCCAATCTCCTGGGAATTTTTGTCATACCAGAATTCTATCTCTCTCAAAAGATGCAAGCCGCAAAGCGGAAATAGATGTAGAGTCCATTCAAGAAGCAGAGAACCAATCTGGTGACACGCTCCTAGTGGAAAACATCCAGGTAGGCCTAAGCACAGAAAACATAGGCCAAGAAGAAGAAGTTAAGACAGAGATAATTCGAGAAGCTGATAATCAATATGGAGACACGGTCTTATTAGGATAGAGCTAGGGTGAGCAACCAGGCTCTTTAGAAGCAGAAGCCATTAACGAGACTGTCAGTGGAACAATCCCTCCTCCGAAAAGGTATAGAGCCAAATTGAAAAAGCTAAGAAAAGAAACAACAGAAGCTTCACAAAACGGTCAAAAGACTTAAAATAAAAATAAGAGAAATCACAGCGGGAAAGGTTCTAGACAATACCTTAGAGACAGAAAATATGGTCGTACAAATAGAGTTATATGAGTGTAGGGCTACAGGGACCCAAACTGAGCCCATACCTACTCAATCAGTTATCACTCAAGACGAACAACATGCAATTCTAGTAGACGTAGCTATTTAGACAGAGGATGTACCCTCTTATAGCATGGCTACTCAAACAGAGGTTTAGACCTCCCATAATAAAGAAATTCAGACAGAAAACATCCTTTCTCATAGCATAAGCACTCAGACAAGCTTACAAGCCAATGATGTCATGACACATAATGACTCCATTATACTAAATCTTCAGAAAAAATTAGCACAAGCTTAGCTCACGTTAGAACGACTTGAACAAGAAACGTTTCCCAGCAGAAATATCAGGAGCTGTAGAGACAGCTTCGGGAAATGAATGCAACAGAGAGCGAGACTTTCTATAGATGCAAAAAGGCAGAAGAGAAAATAGAGAGAATCAAGCTCAAACTAGATAGTGTCATAGGTCGTACATACACCATCTGCTCATTATATACAGATGTCTTGGCATGCAGGTCTACCGCTACCAATTATGCCTTGTTTTTGTTAGAACTATACCTGTTGTTGAAAATTAAAGCCGTGAGAGCTGGAAAACCAATTGAATTAAAAACAGTTGAAGATTTTATAAATTGCTGCAAACAACATTGTGTAAAGGTTCAAAGGCTTCTTTGTGAATTTTACCTGCATAATTTTGTATTAGAGAACTAGGTGGAAAAGAACCCTAACCATTTTGTGGGAGATGTTCAATTCCAGGCATTTATCTTGTTTGCAGTTAACCAACTTAAATGGTTTAAAGCTCATAATGCATTCCAAAGACAAGAACATGGATTGGATCTCTGGGTAAGAAGTGAAACCAAACACCCTTTGCAAATTGTTTCCAACCATAAGAGTCTGATGACGAGGGAAGGGGTGATTAAAATTTTGGGGCCTATTCATAAGGAGATTGTATAGAATGGGGTATCATATTTTCACTTCGTTCAAGAAAGCTCTCTGGCTACATCCAAAGCTCAGGTGGACGGTCTCCACTAGTAGTGTGCAGAATAGGGATCCATTTAATTACAAGAATTTTAAAGCAGCTGCAGCCCGTTTTGTCACCTATAGCAACCTTATTTTGAGAGAAGGACCTTATTGGTTAGGATGTCGGTTTCATATCCCCATCATTTGGTATCCTCCTGAAGGTTATCGAGCTATCTACGAATTGCCTAAAGGAAAGGAAGGGCCCGCCTTTGTGATCTTGGCTCAACATCATGGTTTTAGACCAATTTTTGACGCTCCTTCTCCAGCCTACTCTTTAACTGCACTGCATCAGAATTACTTACTTTTCATGAGGACATGAAACAGGGTAAGTAGGGGAGTACGTTGAGTCATGAAATGGGTATGTATTTACTATTAATTTCATCACCTTTTTCCTCATTTCTTATCTTTTTAATATCTTAATGCGCTAATATATTGACTGATTATGATAAGAAACGAATGAACTACTTGCAGTTAAGATTTAGCCATAGTAACTGAATTTTACTCTTCTTTATGCAGAAAAATGATGAAAGGAATAGTTGTTGTTCTCTAACGATGGAATAGCATAAACCAACAAATGGAGGACGGAATGCGACGGTTGCGGACAGGGCTGAGGGCGAATTAGGAGGATCAACGTGAAAAAGGAAAGGTGTCTGAAGTTAGCAATCAGTTGCGAATCCCTCAAGATCGGGAGATCCTGAGGGATCACATATATCTTTTACCCCTTTCTAGTTATAAAAGAAAACGATTGTAGGAAGAAAGGGGATGGATCTCTGTTATTTCAAATTGTAATTTTAATTTACAGACTCGTGCTATTGAAGAACGCGACCATATTGTAATGCTATTTAAGTTCCATGATTAATACATAACAAAAGTTGCTGTTCATTTGTATTCTCTAAAGGAGCTCAGCAGTGTTCACTGGTGGCTAAGGTCCCAACCTCTGGTGGATTAAACTGCTTCCTTGTGTTATATATTTCCAATTCTTGCAAGTTTGATTGGTTTGATAATTTTCCTATTTTCCATGAGTTAAGCTTATTCACTAATGACCATTTTCCGGTATTGAAGTAGTACGTTTCATTTACATTTTTTATAGCACTGTCACTTGATTTGATTTACGCTTGTTCCAGATTCAATTAATTAGATAGTGAATCATATTGATTTAATCAACTGTAAGCATTTGGTTATTGCTATCGAACTCTCAGATTGATATCATTTCCATTTGGATTGCTTTATAGAGATTGAGAATGATTTAGATTGAATCAGCTAAGAAAAGATGAGTTATTGCTATTGTGCTCTCGGCTGATGCTATTTTTACTTGAATTGTTTATGTGAGATTTGATTATGATTTCGGCAGAGGTTTGAGTCCTAAATCTTAGATGTCATGTTTCCTTTAATGATTACAATTTGAGTTTATTAGATGTATCCATTTACTCTTGTATCAAAGGTCTATACTTCCTTTTAAGAAACATTACTCTATGGATTCATAGCATGCACACATTGTGTACACTCTTGGAATAAAAGGACTTGCTCGGGTTGATGATTAATGTGGGGTAATTAGGAGTTTTAGAATACACCTGTTATCAACCAACAATCTGCCACCCAATAGTCGACTCAGCTCAAAAACTGTGCAGAGGTGATCAATAGGCCAGCCTCCCAGCATCAACGTAGTTTTTCCCACCAACAGCTCGCAACAGCTGACTCCCAGTTCCCTCCAGGAATTACGTAGTTTTTGCTGCCAAACTCTAGCAACTGACTACCAATTCCCCTCAGGAATTGTGGAGTTTTTGCTTCCAGTGACCCAACAGCACACTATCGGTTCCCTCCAGGAATTGCATAGTTTTTCTTGGTAGTGTCCTGGAAACCAGCTGCCATTTCCCTCCAGGAATTGCGCTGTTTTGGTTTCCAAGCTCCCACTACCCGCCTCGTTCCAGAAATTGCATATATTTTCCCTGCCCAACCTTCATGCAGTCCAGACTGTTCCTCCCAAAAACTACACAGTTTTTTCCTCTAGCTGAGCCGGACCCCGCAGATAGTCGCTATCAATCCGGATTTCCCATCTTCATCACCCAATGACTCTTGCACAATTTTCATCAACAATGCTTGGAGACTCCATCCTGCCTCACAACCTTGTTACCTCTTCTGGCCGCCTGCATCCGAAATGATCATGTATCATGGTATACTAAGAGGGTTTTGGATTTGATGTCGTCTCGTCATGAGTGACTACAGGTACATGTACACAAACAAACATGGCACGACTATGAATGTGATGAGTGAAGGGATCACATGCAGAAGGATAGGTTCACCAACGGATGAACAAATGATGCATGCGAAGAGATGAGATTGCGAACAGATGATCATGCAAACATGTGTTCACGGACCGACGGATGAGAAAACATGCAAGATGTGCTCACAGACGGACAAACGGATGAACATGCACCTTTCACGAACAGACGAACCTTTCAAGCATTCCAAAATATAAGAAATTGGCAACGTGCAAAAGCAACATCAAGGGAACCAACGACCATCGAAGACTCAACGCACTTTCCCATGTAGAGGTGAAGCTGGGACGCACCATGAAGACGTCCACCACCCAACAACACTATAGCTCAACATGCACACCAGTGGCAACACGAATGTACCAACACTATCATGTTGAGTCATGTCGTCCACATCTCTACTGTGGGCCATACTATCAATCAATGTAATGTAACGTGGAAGTCTAATAGACCCACTTGTTTTATGAAGAATGATGTAAAGTCGAAAATTCATGGAAGTCAAACAATCATGATGGTAGTCAAACATCCACAAGGGTCAGTTTTACCCTTGGCTACAAATACCCCCTCATTTGTACATGCAAAGGAATTTTCACCTCAACTCCTCCCACATAGCCTTGAGAGTGTGTAATATTTTCTTTGAGGAGTAAGTAGTGGCACCAATGCCCCGCCCATAGGGTTAGTGATGTATGGTGTAACAATGTGTCTTAAAACTTTCTCTTAATTCAAAATCCTGCTAACAGGCCAACATGTTTTCACACATGTATTGTAAATGTTGTAAAACTAATCTTGAACACTTGTAATGCATGTTGCTTTAACCTGTGTTTAACACTTGAATTCATTCACTTGTTGTAATGCATATTTATTAATGAAAATGTGTTGTATATGCTATTAGCGTTGTCTTGCCCGTGGTGGCTACCTCCCTGGACATCAAACATACCTTTCACATAAAACTTTCTATAACAATCATTGCACTCGCGTAGACTCATCCGCTGAGTGTTGTACATGTTATCTTCCTTGTTTGTTGTGATTTCCGCATCCGTGTGGACGGTTCTTCCAGAAGCTGTGCATGTCCGGTTGTGTTGTGTGTTCCTAATAGAGTTGGGCTTCCTCCCAACAAACTTGGGACTCACTCTCACCCTCTCCCTCTACAGTGAAAGAACCATTGACATAAGTAATCACCAAGAACCATTGAACCAAAAATATACTTGATAGGTCGTCATTCTACAAGAATTTGATCTTTAGTTTGCCTCCCCCAAGAGAAAGAAGGTCCTTATCCTTACCAAGTTCATCACCGATCTCACAACAAAAACCCAAGGATCCCAAGTTAATGATGCATTCCCCGATGAACATATGTTGTTAGTACCAATAAATGACCCCTAGTACGACAACATCCTTCTTGTTTTATGAATTTAGAAGTTCAAACCTCAACTTACTCACAATGAACTTAGGCGCGTATGCCACCAGGCCCCCAATACCTCCCCTTGGGGGATGTCCTCTATCGACGAAGCATTGACACCATACTTCACCGATGCCTCATCAAAAATAAGTCAAGTAGGTCTTAAATGATTGCCACAGTGGGGCTTGTGGCGACCATCTCTCAAGAATAGCCACTGCTAAGAAAGTCCTCCATGCCGGTTTTTTTTAGCCCACCCTTTTCTATGACTATATTCAAGTAGTCAAGAGATGTGAGCAGTGCCAATAATATGCTCATAAGGCATGAACCCCACCATCTCCCCTACACCTGGTCATCATCGATGACCCCTTATGCAAATGGGACATAGAATTCATTATCTACAACCCCCCATCATTAGGAAACATAAGTAAATTGTGGTTTCTGTCGACTATTTCACCAAATGGGGAGACACCATGCCCACATACAATAACACCACAGAAACTGCTACATGATTTTTCTTTAACCATGTCATAACATAGTTCAATTTTCCCAAGGAATTGGTATCCGATCACCATAAACATTTTAAAATATATATATTTCAGGAGTTATCCCAACACCTTGATTTCTCCGACGAGTTTGCTTCCCCATACTACCCTCAATCCAATGGTCGGGTAGAAGTTGTCAACAAAGTCCTAAAAACAATGTTGTAGCGTATGGTGAACAACTACAAAAAAAAATGGCACCATATGGTTTTTTCAGTCTTGTGGGATTACCACACATTGATCAAAGCATTTACAAGTTTCACACCCTTCCAACTAGCCTATGGGGTTGAGGTTGTCCTCCCTATTAAGTGCGAGATCCATACCTTGCACTCAACCATCGAACTTCTCACCGACACTTCATCTATAGAAAAAAGGTTGGTCTAGCTGGAACACGTTAAAAAAAGTTGACAAGAACCTCTCCAGCATAACAAAGCACATAAAAAGCAGATGAAAACCACTTTTGACGACAATGTCACCCCTCGATCCTTTACTGAGCAGGCATTAGTCCTTTGTTACGATGTTTCCAAAGAAGCATTTGGATCAGGGAAATTCGAGACATTATGGAAGGACCCTTATATTGTCAAACATTTCCTCCTCAAGGGGGAATACATATTAGAAGAGCCCAATGGGACTTGCCTCAAAGATCACGTCAATGGGCTCTATCTTAAAAAATTTCATCCATAACATTGCAAGTAGACCTAGAATGAAAATTTATGTACCAAGACTTATTTTTATGATGACCAATTCATCATGCATGAACTCTGAAACCTTTCTTTCATCATTTGTCACAGATGAATCATCTGCCAGCCTATCACCACGGGTTCACTAATGGTGCTTATCAATGGTCGCAAAGCCTCGCTACAACAACCTGGGCCATATACTTTCTCTACCACACACCATGTCTCACCAATGTACAATTTATAGGGTCAAAAACCAACAATCAATCTGAGTACTACGTCGTCATATGCCTCTTAGCCAATGCCTCCCATCTAGGTATCAATCACCTACATGTATTCTTTGATTCCTAGCTTGTTGTATTGTAGTTGAATAGAACCTTCAAGGTTCACTATCCATGCCTCTTTCGGAAATATTTGCATGCACAAAGGTTAACCCGAAGTTTTGATCATATTACATTTACACATATACCAAGGAATGAAAATCATATCGCTGACCACATAGTTAATCAAATCCTAGACTGACATGTATCACATATATATCACCATCAAGAAACATGAAGCATAAATAGAATATCCATCACATAAATGCATAAATACATCACATGTATAGAAGCATATCATCAAGATACATCATCATAGCCGAAAATATCACATCTCATATATATATATATATATATATTAATATTTATAAGGTACAAAAAATATATATACATCTGTTGGCTCAAGGCCTAGAAACATAGGTCATAAAAATAGGGGAACATACTCATAATGGGTGCCTTCCCTGGTACATACATAAAAAAAACTATCTAGGGATGTGCCCCTACACCTCCCACTTGAGGACCCACTACCTAATTTGGAGCTATAATGGGTCATGCCATAGCCACTGCCATCGTGAGGTGTCAAAGAGTCGGTTGTCGTTCCCTGTCATGCACCATCACCATCTCCACCACCACCTCTCCTAGTCTAGCCCACCCCTCCTTAGGCACCCCCCATCATGGTTTCTGCTTGATCCCAAGCATCTACATAATCCCTCAATTGCACCTCTAAAGCCGCTGATCGAGCCTCAACCACCTCGGTGTGCTCCCACAGTCTTGTCATCTCCTCGGAAGTGGAGGAGTTGGTCCCCTCTCCAAAGGCACCACCAATCTCGAGCCAGTGGCACTGCGTTGGCCTCTCAGGTCCTACCTTCTCCCTAGCATCCCTCCGTCGCTGTGGTACAACAAACGCGCCAACCACACCCATGCATCACAAATCATTTCCTACTAGGGAGGCCAATAGTCATCCACAGGGTCCCACATCTGTAAGAAAATATAAATGATATCAACATCATACAAAAATATGTATCATAAATATACATGTAAAAAAGAGCAAAAATGCAGAAATCACAAGTCACATAATTGTTGGCCCCAAAGCATCACCAGGAGGAAGCCCCATATCTGGATCACCCATGAAGTCCACTCCATGATACGGGTACTCGAAAATCATATGAGATTTGGATTTGAACCAACCCTCCACATGGGCATTCCAATAATGCCCTGCACCAACACCACCAACCCAAGGAATCACTGGTGCCCACCGTCTCATCCGTGGGTCTCTAGTAGGACCTGGTGGAAATGCTATAAAAGGTCGGAACATCACAACTTGGTCATACATAATGCTGCATAAAATACTGGCGTAGCAAAAGGTCTGCACTCCATCTTACCATACATTTGTCATCTGGGATACCATCCCTTAATATACAAAATTGGTCAAGTAAAAAAAGTGGCCCGCTTGCAGCCTCTGTGTTATGAAACCAGCTCACAAAAAGATAGAAAAGAGAGATCCACGCCTTAGAATTCAACCTCTTCGAGGGGGCAACCTCCTTTACATTACATAAATGAACAATTCTTGGATGATACAAATGAAAAGACCTCCTTTCTATATACAGGAGTCGAAGGGATCAAACATAACAAGACCCAACATAACAAAAATAATCTACCGCACAAAAATAACAATAGTCGGCTAATATGGGGTACAATAATAACAATATGGGCACTACATGGGTACATCAATATAATAA
>APFE031078751.1:0-14181 GCA_000404065.3 Pinus taeda | reverse complement strand
ATCATCCAAGAATTGTTAATTTATGTAATGTAAAGGAGGTTGCCCCCTCGAAGAGGCTGAATTCTAAGGCGTTGATCTATCTTTTCTTGAGCTGGTTTCATAACACATTGGCACATGCAAGGGCCAATGTATATAATTGACAACTTGTACAAAGAACTTTAACCTCTGTTTCAGAGTTCTATTAATTGTAAGCAAGCCCTGTGAGGTTTGAGAAGACCTCCTAAATTAATTTAGAGTGTCAATATATATTTTTCTCAAACACTATGCTTTGTTATTATACTTCCCTGTCGATGCCTAGAATCCTCTGCTTATCAAGAAATGGGATTTTTTCTTTCTTTCTTTCCATATTAATTAAGCACAAAGGCATAGCCATGATTTCGAACCAGGATGTAACTATAACACCACCCTGCTTTCAACTATCCAACTTTCCTTTGCCTTGCTCTATAGTGTGATAAAAAACAATAATTTGGATGGGCCATTTCATTCTGAAGTTTTTAACTTTCTGCAACTTCGGACAATGTGAATGTATTTAAAAAATGTTCTTTACAATATCAAAGATCAAACTTGAACATTCACTGATATTCATTTTTCTAATGGCGTAGGATTCTCTCCAATAATTCTATAGATAGGACTTTGTCAATTATGGAAGGAACTGCCAGCCAGTCCTTAGGACTAAGCAATAAGAAATCTACAAAAGAAAAATGGGCTAGAAACTCAAATAAGCCTTTTGGTTTTGAAGTGATTTTCTGATTGTCATTATGTTTACAAAGAAATGCAGATTGTTGATGCTCTAAAAGCTCAGATAGAAGTTCATAGAAGAATCCATGACTAGCTAGAGGTATGACCTTTTTTTTTATTGTTTTTTTTTCTAAAATTATGTGAATCAACGAACATAATATCTCTCCCCTGTTTCAATTATGTGATCACTGAATTAAATATATTTGTGGTAAATGTCAATGTAGGTTCAAAGGCGCTTGCATTTGGGAATAGCGTCACAAGGTAAATATTTTCATACCATATTAGAGAAATCACATCATACATTGGCATCAGAAGCATTGACATCAGCATGCCTTGAAGTCACAAGAGCCAAGCTTGCAATTTGGCCTCCAAGCTTCCTAAAAACAGTGTGAAGCCAAATTACTCTGTAGTGAAAGTGACTCCATTGATGGAAATTCATAGACAAGATCATGGGGACCTAGAGGTCAAGCCCCAGCTTAGAGGCAGTTTCTCTCAAATCAGTTAGCAAGACACGATATGGAGCAGAATAAAAAGAGATCAGATGATTACAATTTTTTTTTAATAAGATGTTCAGTATACTTCCTCTTAAATTGCTTGGATTTGGGGTTATTGTTCCATTTGGTGTATTAGGCCATCATTTTCCACTTCAAGTTTAAAATAAAGAGATTATATCTAGGAAAACCATCAAATCAAGCATAAACCAGCAAACCCACAAAATGTTTGACGAAATGCAAACTCAAAATTGTAATGATTGTAATTACACTGGTAGTGTGTCTAGTTGGGAATAGGGCTTCTAGAATTTTAATCTAATTATTAGTGATTATTAGATGGATGGTCTCAAAAGTAGTTATGCACATGGAAAATTTTAAGAGGCTCCCTAAATTTATATGTATAATAAATGGGTGAATCTGCATGATACATAGGAAAAGTGGAAGGCGATTTTATTAATAATATAATGTGTATATATAATTTTTTTGGCGAATCTCTCACCAGATTATATTATCTTGTAAAATCATGGTGAATCACTAGTACAAAATGGTGAATCACTAAGAAATCCAAGGGTTGTTGCAGTCCCCCTAGTTGATCAAGCAATGGCATGAGATATAAATGCATTTAAATATTGGGAAAAAATTAATAAACAATTGATGCCTAATGTAAACCTTAGGGGAATTGAAAAAAAAAAATTGGTTAATGCCCAAACTAATCGCAATCAATGTAAATCAAATGCAATATAGCATGCCTTGTAGTAGGTGTAATAAGTGCACGAGTGGTGAAGTCAACTTGAAATAACACAAATGTGCCATGTACTAAACACTTAGAGGGGCTTGATACCAAAAAACACACACAATAAATCTTGGCTAACAACAAGAGCCCTATGAAGGCAGTGTCTTTTTCCTACTCTATCTGCTCATGTGATGTGCAAGAGGCAAAGAGGGACACTAAAAACTCATGTGACGCAAGGGGTTGAAACTTTTAAAACAATTTAGTAGTTGAATGATCAATGCAAACATGTGATGTTCTAACATAACTTTGTTGAATGACATGTAGCTATCTGTCCTAATGTTTATTGGATTGATGATTTAAGCATAAGTTGTCACAATTGTCTTATTAATGATCTCAATATGTTTGCCAGTGTAAGACTAAAAAACATAGGGAGAGAAGCAACCTAAAGTGTATCCAGACTTGTTGGAAGATTAGTATTGCAGCTTTTAGTGCATCATTGTTATTGTTGTAGGGAATCGAGACAACCATGTTGGAAAAAACAAAACATTGTTATGAAGATGTAATCATGTTTATGTTGATTCGTAGACTTTCCAACAATGAAATTCATTGAACTAGATTATGATGGTTAAGAAGGCACTAGTAGATGCTACCGCATGCCAAGCTTTTGATTGGAAGGAACAGACAAGCTACAGTGATACCACTGATATATATAATCATTAATATTCTTTAGCATGATTGGGAAATATGTTGCAAAAGGAAATGAAGAGCCTCATCGATTGAAAGGTGTCTTCCAAGGAGAAGAAATGAGATCCTTTGAGTAGTTTATTTAGCACCAATTAACACACATGACTAATTACATCTGTACAATAACTTATTGAAGAGTATAATTCAAGAAAGGTAAATTCTACATAATGAGTATAAAATATGGATAAGTAGGATAAACCAATTTTTAGTCATCATAATTACTGCATATGATGTCTAATCTGCTAACAAGTATCGCTACGGAGATGGTTGAGAAGGTATAGACTTTATTATCTCGTCTTTGGATCCATTATGTTATTAGATAATGTTGTAATTATTGTATACAATATACATGTTCTATATGGATATGTTTTTGAATTGACGAATTTCAGAATTTCAATGGTTGATGCCTTGTATGTAGAATATTTTCCTTTTTCGAGGAAGAAGTGCCACCAATGTTTAATTGTTTAAACGATGAAAAAAAATTCATTATCATAGGGAGCATAACCTAACTTGGCATGGAACAGAGCTTTAAAGTGATAAACCATTGGATGTTCAACCTACTTAAGAATGATACCTATGGAAAATTATAACAAAGTTGTCTCTTAATTCAAATGGTTTTTGAACATCAGAGTGCAAGTGCCTCTGAGTTTTGTATGTCTTTGAGATGCTTAAAATATTTTTCAGCTCAACCACCTATTCGAATAATTTTCTTAAGAAGATGAAAAGTAGAAGAGTAGTGGTATTTAATATCACATAGAAGTTGAGGTGTCCAAAGAAATGCTTTACCTCATTTCTATTAGTGGATGTAGGTTGTTGTGTGAGTAGTTGATTTTCTCGGGATCTACATGTATGCTCTTAGAGCCAATTAGAAATCCAAGGTATGAGATAGAATCTTGTTGAAAGAAACACTTTGAAAATAAAAAATTGAGTAGGTGATGTGATAGACGAGACTGATTCAACACAGTCTTAGTTCTGCAAATGATCCTTTCATGTTGGTTTGTAAACTAAGATGTCATCAAAGTGTGCTAACAAAGTTCTCAAGGTAAGTTCTGAAGATGAAGATGGCTATAATATAATATAATTTATTATATAATATATATAATATATATAGGTGGAATAAGCATTAGTGACAATGAAGGGCATGACTAGCCACTTGAAGAGATCAAACATAGTTCTGAAGGTTGTTTTCCAACTACCAATAGTTTCCATGCAAACTTGATGGTTGCGTATGGCCTAGTCAAATATATTAATTCCCTGGCCTCTTGCAGCAAATGAATAAGCTTATCAATCTAGGAAAGAGGTCAACTATTTTCAACTGTGATTATTTTGAGTGATCCTTGTTTTTACATAACCACCACTCATCCCCATCTTTTGTAACTAGTGAATTTGGGGATCCCTAAGGAGAAGTGTTGCATTGAATCTTACCCAATTGATTAGTTGTGGTAGTTGTTAACTTGTTTCTCTAATCTAGTGCTCTCCATGAAGGCAGTTTAATAGATAGATGATTAGGTAGCGAACAATAAAAAATGGGTTCAATAGAATGTTGAATGGCCTACATGCGAGGAGGCCCCTAAGGTTTCTCGAAGACATTAGAGTAAGCATATAATTTTTATTTCATTGCCTTGGATGGAAGATGTTGGGTAAAATTAATAGTGATTAAGATGCCATAATTATCAATATGGGACGTAAACTTGTGAACTGTGAACATTTTGTGTAGGAAACGAAAGCAGATCTAAAACCTAAACAAAACTTTACAAATCAACTAGTAATTAAAATCAAATAACAATCTGGAAAAAAAATTGGATTAAAACGCAATAAGAAGAAGTGAAACCTGACAAGGGGCAATCACCACTTCAGCATAACCTCACTGCTATATCAGACCTGAAAATCATCAAAGCGATAAAATTGATTCAGAAAAGAATGTAAGTAGAGAACACTACCTAGGAAGCTTGTTACTAGTTGCACTTAGAGACTCTAGTCCTTGTGCAACAATATCACTTGTTGAAGTTCTTGACTACTTCACTATTCCCTTGTACAAGGTAGATCTTTTCTCTAGTCAACCCCATTATATGCCTTCCAACACTTGCTGGAGTTCTTGACTACTTCACTATTCCCTTGTACAAGGTAGATTTTTTCTCTAGTCAACCCCACTATAAGCCTTCCAACAACAATCAAGTGTGGTTGTATGGGGGATGGCCAATTCCTTTGAGAGAAGAAGAGTTCTTGGCTTTGCTTGTCAAGTTGCTCCCAAGTAACCTAAAACACGCAAGCTTTCAAAAAGAAGGAATAATTTCAACTCATTGTGCAAAGAACCCTTAGAAATAACACAAAACCTAATCTATGCTTGAACTGTCCTAATTTATGCAAACCCTAATCCATGCACTAACCACAAAACCCTAATTCATCTACACAAACCCTAATGTTATCTCTGCAACCTTAATTCACATAAAATGTTGGGTCCCTATAATACTAGTGATTACCCCATTACTATGATAGTTGTACCCCTTATTAATATTTTTGTGCCCCTATTGCACCCATATTGTTATTATTGTGCCCCATAGAATCCCTCTATTGCTATTTTTGTGGCTTTATATTATTAATATTAGGTCGGTTGGGTTATATTGTGACTCCTTAGACTCCTATATATAGAAAGGAGGTTTTATCATTTGTATCATACAAGAATTGTTCATTTATGTAATGTAAAGGAGGTTTCCCCCTCGAAGAGGCTGAATTCTAAGGCGTTGATCTATCTTTTCTATCTTTTCTTGAGCTGTTTTCATAACATAAAAACAATGCAATCCTAGTTCGTGTATTAGTATTGCAAGCCTAATTGCGGTTGTGATGACTTTAGCCCTAAACTACAAGGTAAGCCCTAATGCTCATGGATAAAGGCAATTACTTTGAGTTTTCACCCCAGCATGGTATAACAATGAATGGAACAAGTTCTACTACAGGTTTTAAGTTAACATTGCCAATGAAAAACTTCAAATCACTCTTGTAAATATTATCATCAATACAACCTCCAAAACATGGCAGAATTATAGGGACTTTTTTTTAATTTGTATGAAAGGATATTTGTGTGGTGACCTTTAAAGAACTATAAGAGTAGAACGCATTCAAACAATCTTATTAGTTTATGGATAAAGGCAATCTAATACAATCGTATTAGTTATGTCAATGAGTAAATACTACTGAAATTACAACATCAATTTGGCAATAACGTGAGAGTGCAAGAGCTCATATAAATGTTGTTTTAAATGACAATCTCACCATACTTGTGGGTTGACCGTTGATATGTTACTGCTCTGTTCTAGAGCTTCCAAAATGGGCACAATTTATATTGAAAATGTGGAAGAATGCAAAGAAAAGTAAAGGGCTTTATACCCTATCCCTAGACAACATTATACCCAAAACAAAGATATGTATATAGATCAAATTTCCAGAGTTAGTACCACAATATTCAGTGTTAAATATGTAACAATATGAACTCAAAATTTTAACAGCAAGCTACTTGCAATGACAACTTTAAGATTCTGATTGGTAATTTAGTAACATTTCCATAAATAATGACAACTAGTTATGTGTTTAATTCAGAAAAATTGCAGTTCGAACCTACCTCAGCAATATTGCAATTTGTTTGGACTTCAATAAGGTTTGTATTGTTAAAATAAGTCAGCACAATCCTTGAATGGAAACTACTTAACATATGCCATATACAAAGATCATTAATCATTCATCGAAGAGCATTAATAATGAAATCAAATCTTGGCTACAAGAAACCCCTGAACTATCCTATTCAATGATATCTCATTCAAACAAAAAAAAAAAAGTCATAAAAGAGGATACAGTGCTTCTCCAATGGAATGGTGGACCCTTTCCAATCTAGATTGAGAAGCCTACGAAGCTACAATCACTCCCGAAGGTACCAACACTTTAACAAGATAAGAGAATAGTTGCACAGTCACTTCAAAATACAACCATAAAACATAGTATATAAGCCTTGCACAAATTCAGAAGTAATGCAATCTCGCTCCAAGCTTAACACACTTAGTTTTTCACGGGGTTTGTGAGGCATAATACATAGAATTCTATTGTATAATGGATAAGATCAACCCTCTGATCTCTAGGATTAGAAGGTGATCTACTGTCTTGGTTTTTCAAAACTAATTACTTAAATACACAAATTTAAACAAAAATATGGAACAGTACCTTCAATATCTATCTCTATCAAGACAAACTCGAATCCTGGTGTCTCTTCTTTGGCAAATTTCCCTTATACATTTCGTTGAGTGTGAGTGGAAGGCCCCATAGAAGATATTCTCGAACTGGCTGAATAGTCTTGACCATTTCATGTGAATTCACGTACTTCATAGGCAAATAATATTCTCAAATTCTAATTAATCAAACCAAAAACTTTAGGAAATAAATATTGAAATGCTATATTTACCTTAAACATGAGATCATAGAGTTGGATTCAAATGTTAAGTAATTAGGCCAAATGAAGCCTGAAGGTTGATGTTATAAAGGGTTTTGAGGAGCAAAACAGTAATTTTAGCATCACAAACATATCCCAGAATAAAGGTTCTACATCCCCCCCAGACCGAGAGTTTTGCATGCCCTCGTGCAAAAGGAATCACCAAAATTGTGAGTCACCAGAGAGGGATAAGAAAGTATAGTTTCCTCTACTAAGATACTAAGCCCTGGACCTATAGTGTTGGTCCTATTTCCTTTTTCTTTCCCAGAAGTAAACATTTTCCTCATCTGTTTGTTTGTCTTTTTGTTATCTTCCTTCAATTCTCTTATCTCCTCTTAAAACTTTTTGTCTGGTTCTTTAACTGTTCATTCTCATTTTTTATGCATCTATTAAGAATCATCAGTTCCAACATCTCTTGCTTGAGCCTTTTAATTTTCTGAGTTCTTTTCCTCAGCTTCATCTCCAACTCCATTTCAATTTTGATAATGGACTTTGGTATAGAAACTTCAGGCTCTTGTTCAGGAAGATTAGGAAGTATTGGGCTTGGAGGTCTAGGGGCCTCTAGGTTTCCTTCTTTTCCCCTGCCAGGGAGAAAGAGAATTGTTTAGGACTGCCTAGTGGCATCTCTGAGCCTCGAGAATCATGTGATCTAGCAGGTTTGGGAGAAAACTTATTTTTCCCTTCCCGAGGTCCTGTAGAATTGAAATATCGATTGAGAGGGCCATTATCTTCTGAGTTAGTGTCTAAAGAAATAGGGTGCTACCTACTTGATGTCTTAGAAATATCTCTTTCCTGTTCAGATTCTTTTTCCTAAAGATTGTTCCTCCTAGACTAAAGTCTATTCATATTTCTAGTGATTCTCCTAGCATGTAGGGTTATGATTAGAGGAGGTTTATCTTGATATTCCTTAACTACTCTTGTTTTCGTGGGCTTCCTCACTCGAGGAGGAGGGCTTTCAACCATTGAAGAGTCAAAATGTTCATTTTGAGGGTTATGTCCTCCCTCATCCACCATGAATTTGTTTTCCTCTTCTACCTTAGGTATTGAATTAATTGTCATGTTTCCCTCTAGAAAAGCATCCATGTATTGTTATTTTTTTGTAACTCCTCTACAATCAATAATTTTATCAGACGAGAGTGATATAGGCTGCCTTTAGGGTTTCTAACATTTCTCTGGACTAACATAGCCATTTTGCCCAGGCTTTGCCACAAATAGTAAGGGAAATTGATTAAACCATCAGATTCAAAATTCTTAGTATTCTAATATGGTGTTGAAAAGTATAAGAATACCCACCCTCACAAGTGATGAATCTCTGCAAAACAGCCAGCAAAATCCTCCATTCATCCTTAAGCCACACCCTGGGGACACATTTTTCCAAATTAACATTCCTGCATCTGTGCTTTAAAAATTGATTTCAGACCTGAGTTTTAAGTGGAAGCTTCTTCTACCATCTCTCCCCTGTTTGAGGAAGACCAGAAACCCTAGCCACTGTCTCCTTTATGATTTCAAATTCCATTTCACCAACCTTAACTTTGCGTCCACTAAAATTATAGGCAAACTACAATGCCACTTGTTCATCATATCCTCTTAATTTGGCAAAAAATTTAGGTCATTATGTCCCTTCAAGAAGTCTTAAAAATAGTTGGTACTTAGGGATGGCCTCAAGGACCCATTGAGAGCTTGGTTCGTGCCTCTATACAACCATTCTGCCAGCGAACAAAAAATTAACCCCATTTATATCAACTGAACTACCAAATAAAACTTTACCCACTCTGTATCAATTGAACTGTCAATTGGAGCAAAATCAAGACTAGAGGCCTTGAACGGAGAACTTGAAAATTGAGCTTCAGAGCTGGAAACGTTGGTGGAACTTGGGAACTTTAAACATACAACAGACTTAATTTGATATTACAATTTAAAAATTTACGTATGATTGCAACGATTCACCAATTCAAAAATGAAGGATTCACAAAATTTATACTGCTACTTGCAACGAGTTACCAATTCATAAATGGAGGATTCACAAACTGAGGAATCTGAATGTTCATTTTCCCTGGTCACGACTATCAAATTTATACAGGCGTTCACCCTTGCCATCGATTTGAAAACTAAGAAATCATGGAGTCGTTCACCGAATCAGCCTTGCCCTCGATTTGAAAACCAAGAAATCAGGGTGATTGGGACCAAATCCAACCTCCCAAACCAGGCGAATTGGGCCAAATAAGACTTTGCAAGGTTTCTCTACCCCTTTTTTTGGGGCTAAAATGAAAAATATAATTATTTTTTAAATAAATGTTGGGCTAACTATATAAAATGCGTGTTTTATAAAAATTTCGCCCCTCTAAAATGTAAAACCCCTTAAATTTCACCCTTGGGCTAAAATTCGCCCCTAAAATTTACCATGGTTATGCACTTTCTTCCTTTTTAATTAAATTAATTGATTAGAAGAAAAATCATACATGAACATGAGTTATGGTTTTTTTGACATGCGTTATTAGTAAGTCATGGTATTCACTATGAATTAGGCAATACTTTAGCTCATGCTACAACTTACTAGAGTTTCAATGAGACACATTGCAAATTTTATGGTGTTTCTCAATGACTTTGTGTTAAAGATAAAAACAATATTAGATAAATAATGATAAAAAGTATACATAGCAATAATACAAAATAAACCATGCACACAATGATTTTCCATGGAAAACTCCAGTCATAGAAAACCCAACCAACAATATATCTATTATTGTCTTATGGCTTAAAAGCATAGATGCCTTTACTTAAAAGTAGCCAACCCAACCAACATCTTGGCCCATTCAAGTGATCCCTCCACTCAACTCAAGCACATTAAAATGAAGAATCCCCAAACATACTAAACGCTTCATCACATGTAATCCATGGGCTCTAATATGACAAGCCACCAAAACGATGTGATTAGAACCACCATTGTGGACCTAACAACTTTGACTATTTCAACGAGTGAACTTTACCGTAACACTTGGAGAAAATAATTTAAAGTTATCATATTGTAACAACAAAAGGAAAATATAAGAATAGATAAAAATGTGCAATTTAATACCCTTAGAGGGAAACAATTTCAAATTCTTATCTTTCAAAATGTTGTAACTTATCCATTATGGGTGGATGATCTATTGCATATCAACTTCAACAATCACTGCTTAGGGAGTCTCTCAAACCAACATTAAACTCAAACGGTGTGGACATTAGACATGCATGAAGGTGATCGTAGGAATTTAGCCTTTGAAATTTCACTACTTTACAATTTTTTTAATAAAAAATGATAGATGAAGCTTAAAGAAAAAAGTAAAAATCTACAATATCATTTTAATTATTTTATAAGTAGATTTGAAGCAATTTATACAACATGAGCCCTCTAATAAATTTGAAAAGACATGAATTTTATGAGACCTATCCAAAATATCAGTGTGATACTTAAAAATCATAGAATTACAATTGTAGTGGATGCTTTTAATGAAATCCAAAATATGAAAATTCATATATTTTACAAATAAAAAATAGATTACAATTGATCTACTTATCAAACAAGATAAATCTGATTAAAAGCACTAGTTATCAAGATTCAAGAAGAGAACAAGATGAGAATATGATCTAATAAAATACTTTAAACTATTAAAATGATGATCTTTCTTTACTAAAACTTGAAAAAAAAATGTGTTGCAATCAAACTAACATTTTCGTTATTGAATTGACAATGGGAATACCTCAATACTACTACCCTTGAATTTGGAGAGATGTAGGGTGATGTTGTGGAGATTTCCTTGCTTCGTTAATACATCATCAATTCTTCTAACATTATTCAACATCGCTTTGATATCATGTTGAAAAAGTGTCCTCACATATAATTTTATTTAATAAAGAAAAAATGGTTGCAAAGACAATAAAAGGCTAAAACCCTATGAACCTTACATGAAAATAGAGCTAGTTTATATAGCCCAACTCTAAGCTAAATTCTAGGAGAACAACCAATCGTATAATCTGGTGAGTGCGATGAGTGCCCTTTATATATTAAGCTATACATCCTCCCAACAAAGTGAAAAAAATGTCAAATTAAACTAAATCATAAAATAATTAATTTAGACTTATAGAAATTTAGGATTATGAGATTAATAGATTAACCCTTCCCCTTGTACTCCCTTAATAAGAAAACTATCTTGAGGATGGATCAATCGATCCTTCTCAGTATTTCCTCACAAGGAAGATACTAGTATGCTCATGGAATGATAAATCAATTCTTCCTCACACTCCTCAAAAATGAATATTATCCCTCAAAAAGGGTTGTCTAACACTTCCATGGGATCCTCTATGACACAATACCATGCAGGAGGAAGGGTTGGTTGACCCCTCCTTTAACTCTCCACCAATGAAATGACTAATGCTTTAAAAAGGGTCAGTAGACCCTTTCTCACGCTCCCTTATGATGAAAATACTAGGATCAATAAAAGGTTGGCCAATCCTTCCTTTAGTTCCTCATTACTATAAATATCATGCATCAAAAAGGGTTTGATATCCATTCCATATAATCTTCTATGACATCAATATTATGCTTAAGGTTCAATCAAATCCTCACATGGATCTTCCTTAATGAAAATATTATACTCGAGGAAGAGTTAATTGAATACTCTTAGTACTCCCACATCATGAAAATACTTTGGTCAAGGACCTAGGATGTTTGTTAGAAAGAATATCATCCCCTAGACAATATTTCCCTATGATCCCTTAGATGAGAATATCATGCATGACAAAGGGTTATTAGCTAACGTATCCTCATGCATCCTCTCATTAGAAATATTATGCTTGAGGAAGGGTCAATTAACCCTTCCAATGGATATCATATGACGTGAATCCCATCCTTGAGAAAAGTTTGGTCACCTTGTCTCTATGCTCCCCCATCATCAAATTATAATGATGAATCCTTGTGACGGTTATAGAAACTTAAGAATAAGAGAACATGTTAGATCTAAGATTTTGTGATCCATAATGTAGATAGATGTCTTTCAGATTAATCACATTATCAAGATTTGGTCGATGTTTCGAACCAACTAATGTGGTCCACATTAGTTGGTTCGAAACGTCGACCAAATCCTGATAATGTGATTAATCCAAAAGACATCTATCTACAATAAGAGAACGTATCCCTATAATGACTATGGAAGCTTGAAGAAGCATTAGGAGATTTTTGAGGTCAAAAATAAACCTCAAAACACATTTTTTCCATGTATTCTCAATTTGTTTTGTGTGTGTTTACTCAAAAATATCCAAAGTGACCATTCTTAGGATATACTTGACATTTGACTAAACCTATAAGAAGATAAGTTGAAAATATAATTAAAAAAAAATAGTTTTCTATTTTTTTCCTTCAAAATTTCATAACTCTTAGTTTATTATTTTCCTTAGAAGATCTATTTGGAACTTCAAAATTTCCCCAATCGAAGGTAATGGGTCTCCTATAATAGCCATGTCAGCATCAATAAGAACGAAACATGTGTATTGTTATGTCTTTTCTATTATTCGTATCATCATCATTATCATTAGTCGTTGTGAATGGTGAGAGCCGTAGACTATAGCAATCCCTTTGATCATTTGATCATTAGCTTCACATTAGTTATACTTATAAATATTTACCTATTTGCTAGTGTGTGTGTGTGTTCGTATGTATATAATATATATATATATATATATATATATTAATACTATATTATATATATATATATAGATATAGAGTATATATATATTATAAGTTTATATATATCAATATAGAGAATTGAAGTATTAATGTGAAAATGGTGATTATTGTTATTAGAACAAGAAGTAAATAAATAAAAAATGCGTCAAAAAAATTAAAGAAAATTTAAAAACTAGAAAATTAATAATAATAATAAATTAATTGTTTTTCCCTAAACTAGAATTCTCTCTTAAAAAGATTTTAAATATATATATATATATTATATATATATAGGATAAACCTTTTACTAAGTGCACAATATAATTAGCTAATATATATGGGATATTGTGAATAGGCTTAGTTACTAAAATAGCATTAGAATTGATAAATATTCACATTAACTTACTTTTTTTTTTAAATCTAAATTTCCCTTTGCTTTTAAAATAAATTAGTTAATTCACTTTATAGTAATTATGAATAAATAATTATCTTTAAACAAAATATATTTAATCATATAAACTTTGGCTATTTATTAAGCACTAAACTCCCTTATAACACTTATTATATCTATGTGTCATAACTATTTATTAATACAATTATTAATTATTCCTTAATAATAATTTTAACTTTTCATTTCATTTTTTTTTAATTTCAACATTCAATATATTCCTTTGATTCATCTATCTCTATTTAATTGTAAAATCACATACCCAAATTATAATTCTCAATTCATTATTTATTCAATATACAATATAATCATTATTTTTAATCAACAAAGATATGATTAAATAGTCAAATTTTATATGATTAAATATATTTTGTCTAAAAATAATCATTTACTCATAATTACTATAAAACTAATCAACTCCCTTACCACACTTATTATATCTATATATCATAACTATTTATTAATACAATTATTAATCATTCCTTAATGATAATTTTAATTCTTCATTTGGTTTTCTTTAACATTCAATATTAATTCTTCATTTGGTTTTCTTTAACATTCAATATATCATTTATCTCTATATTCAAGTGTAAAATAAGATACTCAAATTATAATTCTCAATTCATTATTTATTCCACATACAATATAGTGATTATTTTTTCATCAACAAAGACTGCCTCAAATGCTTTATTTTTTAAATAAAATTATGTTTAACACAATAGTTGTTTATATATACGAAAGATAAGAGCAAAAAAACCAGAAACGCAGTCATCTTTAATATAAAAACATTTTGTTATTTTCTTTTAAAGTTTAGTTTCCATCCTTTCTTACTTACATTTACCATCTGCATTA
>APFE031078749.1:16112-59050 GCA_000404065.3 Pinus taeda | reverse complement strand
TTTCATGTATGAATGGATGTCTAAAATTTTATAACTAACTCCTTTCTTGTATAACATAAAGATGATTTTCATGTGAATCTTTGTCCATATACTGCTGCATTCCTTGGAATTGTTGTTTTTGTAGGGAAAAGGAGCAGAAGGGATGTGAAGAAGGGTTTGCACCCTTGAGGAACTACCCAAACGTAGGACCTGAGGTATGTCCTTCTCACCTTAGAAATAGATATTTCTAGCATAATGGCTGTGTGTGTGCATGTTTCTTGATTTAGACAACTTACAGTCTGCTAGGGTTCCACCCAAGAGCCTTAGGGGATAAAATCCCGTAGCAAAGGCTAGGCTAAAGAACACTGTCACACCTGGAAAAACCCACGCCATGATAGAAAAGAACCACTTGCAATACCATGCATGCCAAATATATCAAGGAAAATACACATGCAAATCGATACCTGCAATGAATGTTGTTGTAGCTTCTTTATTCTACCTTTTCCTGCTTTATATTTACTTCCTCTCGCCTTCTTTTTATTTCTTGCTACAATGCCAAAGTTCTCCAAGAAAACTCTAAGTGTCCAAGAGTGTGTAAGAGAGACAAAAACATGAGAGAGCTCCCAAACCAAACTGATAAAGCTTATACTCACAAAGCCTTCCCACTCATCCTTAGAAGCCATTTTATGAATGAGGCCTCTATTTTATTCATTTTCCATTATTTTCCTTCATTTTCCTCCTCACATGCAACCTATGACCTTTCACCTTCCTTTTCTCCTAATTTTCTTAATTTCCATAAATAGTAGGCCAATTAATGCCATTTTTCCTTTCCAAAGCCTTTTCCATTTCCTTTTCCAATTTCCTTAGCCATAATAAACCGAATGAACACCCACTAGGAGTTTTTTCCCACCATTTAGCTTGGAGTATGTGTCCCATCACTGTGGCCTTATATATTTTTACATGAATTTTTATCCATGGTTGTTACATCCTTGAACTATTGTAGAATTGCGTACCCGCTCAACGCATCTACATCCTTGACTTCCTTACCTTTTTCACTAGAGATGTACACTACGAATAACTTGCACCCTTTCCCATAACTATGCTTTGCTTGAATAGTTGTCACCATCCTAACTGATGTGGCTTTCTTCTTACCCTGTAAGACTCTTGGTTCCAAATGTCATCACAACACTCAATGGATTTTTCATAACAATCCATCATGTTTCTATGAAGATACAACTAATCCATGCCCGACAACATACTGTATGATCCGAATGATAATATATTCAAATGTGTTGCAGTAGGCATACCATTTAAATCAAATGCACAAGGTCTTACCCAATGTTGAACTCGCTTCTTTGAACTTGTAGCCAACTGCACTAACCAAGACTCTGCATGTAATTCTTTACTAAACCCATACTTATCCACTAATTTATGACTAACATAGCTATAATTAGATCTAGGGCCAATGAAAGTAAAAATAAATTGATCACAAAGCTTACCGTCCCTCTTAATGATAAAAGCCTGATGATCTTCTTGTTTGCTATCCAACGCTGCATAAATATGAAGAACGCTCTAACCAACATCCCCAACAGTTTGTGTCTCCTTTCCATTATATATATGAGGCCTACCACCCTGGTTATGTGGACAGTCTCTCTTAATATGATGTTTACTACATGTCCAACATTCCAACTGACTAGTTCCATTACCTTTGTGTTGCTGTTGTGAACCATCTCCCCATCTTTTTACATTGAACCTCTTTTGCGGTGCCACATTTTCTCTTCTGCCTTCTAAGGCCTTGTACTTTTCTGCTGCCATTTACCTTTACCTATTTCCTTATACTTTCCTTCTCATCCTTGCTCAGATTCATTTTTAGGCTTTGACTGTTCATAGAAATGCTTCAATTTCCCAATGATTTCTGAAAGTGACCAAGGCTCGTCATGCTCAATCCAATCTGTAAATGCTAATGGCAATCCACTAAAAAATCATTGAACTTTAGCCCTCTCATCTTTAAGATATGGTACATACCTTAATAGCTCAAAACATTTGGTCATGTACTCTTCATCCATCATTGACCCCATCTTTACCTCATAGAATTCCTTGGCCTTTCCTATCGTAGTACCTTTTTGACAAGTATTTCTTCCTAAAAATCCACTTGAACTCATGCCAACTCAAATCATCTATCCTGATGTCTCTCCCCCGATTCAAGTCTTCCCACCAAAGTTTTGCTTTACCTTTCAAGTTGAAGATCGTTACTCTAGCCTTCATGCTATCTATTTAGTTATGCAACCTAAATAATTTGTTCATCCCAAGTATCCAAGCCTCTGCATCTTCTGGATTCTTCACATATCCATCAAAATTAGGTGGCTTATCTTTCTTAAACTCATCTAGAAAGTATCCCCTATCACTCCTCCTGTAAGGATGATAACAATGACGATCATGATGCCTATCAGAACCATAACTAGAATAATAGATGTATCCATCACCTCTCCTATCTGAAGTATGCAACAATCAACCATCTCTAATTGTATCATCTCTATCCAACCTATGACCACCATGAGACCTATTTCCATATGCCCCATTAGTTCTGTCATCTTGTTCATGGATGATTCGAAGTGGCCCTTTTCACTGCAATACTGACAAATTCTAAAGGAATATTTCATTAACCTCTACTTGCTTCTCTTGTTCGTATATGATCCTATCATTTTTTGCCTTACAACTACTTATTTCTTCCTTCAAGCTTCTCAATGTGTCTACCAAATTAGAAGAGTGCCCAACACCACGTTGCTCATCTAATTCATAGGGAGAGTCTTTGTATTCTACCATCTTGGTAGTCATTTGATCTCTTTCTTTGAAGGCCTACTATGTCAGCTAAACCAAATAATAATAAACTAACGTACCTTAGCATGTTTATGGGGGGATACCTTGTCAACAATATCATCAAAGCAACGTGCTACATGTATAACATAATTATAATATCATATAGACATATACAAATAAATGCATCAACACATAAGCATTATTCCAGCTAGAGTCCAATGATCAATGCATGACCATGTCAACTACACATACCATGACTACATGCATGACAACAAAAACCATTACACCATTGTACACTCAACCACATGCAAACATTAAAATGGATAAGCAATACGTAATCAACCACACACATGCATGAGCATATGTAATCAAGTATAAATGAACAATAATTGTATCAAACCTATAAGAATGATACATTCAACCAAACATGGAAGAATGTAACCAAGCATATGGGAATATAATTGAGCATACAAAATTAGACATGTAAATGACATATAACAACATGTAACTAGTCATACACACATAATGATGCAACCCACTATAACAACATCAACTTCCACATGTCAACATCACTACAACCATGATCAACATCATGCAAATGCAACAACCACTTGGAATTTAATTATAAGAGACACACATACAACTAACATGCATGCATGGCCAACACATAGCCTATCCAGTCTGAGGGGTGAACCATGCTCTGATACCACTCCGTAACACCCTCCTCCCACATTTAATGAAGCAATCATCCAACCAGGGTAAGCATGTGATGAGCGGCTACTATGGTTGGATTCAACCTCCTATGTGACCTTAAGGAAATGGAATTTATGTAAACAAAATACATAAACCTTCCACATGAACTACAGGACATTGAGAACCATGCCAACACTTTAGGTAGCTTTCCCCTGGGTCCCACTAAACATTTTGATCACTTTCCATCTAGTTTATCTCATGCTATAGGCATGCCAACATCCAAGGACCTTTGGACTCTCTCACAGGCTTGCTAGCCAGCATGCAGGGACTCTTTTTCTCAATGTTGCGCCAGCATCCCCGGGATTTGAGCCACATTTTTCAGGCCTAGAGCCCAGGTCACTGCCAAGAATTGAATGACACCTTCAAATCATTAATATAACAAGGAAACAATGATGCAAATGTAAATACTTGAACAACACCTTAACTGGATACCTATTAGCCATGACAGGAATTTTGTCAAACATATCACAAATATGTAATCTATAAGTGTAAACAACAGATTTAAGAATAGGGATCTCATGCTTATCTGAGAATCACTAAGAACCATTTTTACCTCATATCATTTGTTGCATTATCATCCATTAGGAAATAGATACATTGCTCATCTAATTACAAGTAAAAACATGATGAGAGCCATACATAGTCTCTGTTATAAAACACATATATAACCAACATAATAGCATCATGAATATCGATGAAATCACAATGATATGATCCACATATAAACTAGTACAATACTCATAGAAATACAAGGAAAAATAACCTTTCATTAATGATGAAAAATCCAAACCTGGGATGGGAATTCCATGTTCCCCCTGCCATAGAATGGTTGAGCTAATTCTCTCTTTAGCCATTCACCTCCATGCCATATTCCAAACATGAATGTGGAACTCAAACCAAAAGAACCAACCAGGGAATCCCAAGGCTAAACCACCTCACCCTCATTAATAGAAACCAGGCTTTATCGTAATCCATCCTGGATCACTAGGCTAACATAATAAACAGATGATAACATTCTTTACCATGATCTCCACCCTATCACTAGGCCAAACAAGCATGGATGCCACTAGCTTTCTCCACCTACATGGTGATGAATTTTTCTGTCTCCTAGTCTCTTAGGCTTTACCCCAATCCAAACCCAGATCACTAGGCCCTAAACCAAGACCCACTCTTTAGGCTTTGGCGCATATCCAAAACCCAAGATTATGAGTCCCAATGGAGAAAAAACCACCTCTTGGCTTTACCATATATCTTGTCATTCATCGGCAAGGATTCCTAGGCCCACCGACGTAACACAATCCTGGCTTTACCACAACAAACAGTTTGGCTCATAGGTCACTAGGTTAGTGGTTTTATCGTGATCCTGATTTCAGTTTAGGGACCACTAGGCCATGTGTTCTATCATTCATAGATCCACCTAACTCAACTTCGAATCAATCCGGAAATCCATCTCAACCAAACCATGAGAATCTGATCACACCATGGCTATCCGAAAATAGAAAGGTTAGGCTGAAAGCATTGTTACACCTAGAAAACCCATGCCATAACAACAAAAGAACCACCAACAATAGCATGCATGCCAAATATAGCAAGGAAAATACACATGAAAATTGATACCTGCAAAGAATCTTGCTGCAGCTACTTGATCCTGAATTTCCCTGCTTGATCTTTGATTCCTCTTGCCTTCTTTGCCTTTCTTGATCTAATGCCAAAATGCTCTAAGAAAAATCCAAGTATCCAAGAGTGAGAGAGAGAGATTAATGAGAGAGCTCCTCCAGACTAGAACTGACAAAAAGGTTACAAACTAATCCTCATAAGCCTTTTTATGAATGCGGCCTCTTTTTTCTTCATTTTCCATTATTTTCATTCATTTTCCCCCTCACATGGAACATGTGGCCTTTCACCTTACTTTTCTACTAATTTACATTATTTTCATAAATAAATGTGCCAAAAATGCAAATTTTCCTTTCCAAAGCCTTAACCACTGCCTTACCTAGTTTTCTTAGCCATAATAACCTAATGAACACCCACAATAGGATGTCTTGCACAACATTCATCTTGGAATAAGTGTCCCATCAACCTTGGTTATTATTTTTCCTTTGCTAACTTTTATTACATCGAATTTTCACTAAGGTTGTTACAAATATACTGCCATGACTTGATGCAGGCAATACATTAGATAAGATTAACTCATATTCCTTGCTTCTTCCCTTTCTAGAACCCTTCTTCATAGCAAATTTCACTGTCTAAGGAAATAATATTATAATTTGTGCGGCCTAGTATGTTGCATTTATGTGTTCTAAACTATCTAATAAATATCTTTTCAAATCATTATAAATATTTCATAATGGGATGTATTTAGTTATATATGTATATATATATTTTGGTATTTCAAAATATTTAATTTCAATCAAAAAGAAATTGGAAACCATAACAATAAAATTTATAGGAACTAAACTTTGTTTGAAAAAAATAACAATTATTCCTCACAACTAAATTTAAAAATATTGTATATTACTTTGAAAAATTTATAATATTCCACGAGGAAATTGATCTAGGTGGATGTTCATGGCCACCCACCTATCCCACTTGGACCCCCACAACTTTCTCTTTCAGTTTTTTAGTTTCCTTAATTGTAGCACAATTTACTATTTTTAGCAATTTTTTGGGTCCTGAACTTCTGGAGCCGTTTTGAGGCCCTAAACGATGTTTTTTGGGAAAACTCGGAGGACCGATGCTACTTCCCAAAGTTGTATTCCTCAGATAGATATTTCTAACAAGCTATTGTGTGTGTCAAATGAAGATCATATGCCAAAGTTACGACCCTGAGAAGTTGATGTACCAATTTACCCAAAACCAGGCCCATAGTTTGGTGCTTCATCTCCAGGGTTAGGTTTTTGGATGTTTAGGGTTTTCCATTGTTTCTCAACAATAAATAGGCCTTCGAGCCTCATTGTAACACAGTTCAGAGGCATGTAGCCACCACATCTCTCCTAAGAGATAAGCTACCATCGCCTGAGCTAGTTTATTTCCATTTATGTTTTTAAGCATATTTTAGTATTTTACATTAAGGAAATGAAGTATTATTTCTGCTGCATCACTGTATTTATGGTTATCTCTATAATTTGTTTCATTCTTGTTTAAATTCAGATCAGAAATTGATACTGGAAAGTTTATGAAATCAAACATACCCCGCTATTCATACAAAGAGTTGCTTTTACTTTGAAAATTGATATTTGATCCCAAAGGGAAAAGATACAAGAATATTGTTGGTTTTTGCACTATAATTATCATATATTTAAATAAACCCCATTAAATTATATATATACAGTTCCCACTACTGATGCAACATTTTTGAAGAAAAATCCATGCTGTTGCAACAATGATCTGCTTATGTTTTACCACATTTCAAATTTGATTGCATGTTGGGTTAATGAGGGTTTTTGAAATTGAATGGTTTAGTTATCCATTAAGCCTAAAAATGGGGTTGATCTTATATTTCATTTGTTCCTGCACATAACAAGGGGAAATGAGTTGAAGGAATCACCACGGCTAGACTGTGGAATTTATGTCCATCCCAAAGGAGTTTCATTCGACTATGTGTTGTTTGGATAATGTCTAAAGGTTTTTGCTACAAAAACATTGACTTATAAAAATATGCTGGATACTCAATTTATTCCATTTACTTTTCTATACTTACTTTGGGTCATAATGACACTATTCCATTAATTTTTTTTTAGAACAATTGGCCTTCTGAAGAAGGCCTAGATGGTATTGGAGTGAATCCTCAAAATGTCATTAATTATAATACAGATGATATTGGAGTCATTGAACATGAGAATTACAGTTCAATCATGTAGGTGCTCCAAGGAGACTTAATACAATCATATATATGTTTATTTCTCACTTTTTAATAAGAACCATAATCAGGGGCCAACCACTATTCATTGAGTGGAACATTAGGCTTATTTACTCAGATTGTTCAAAACTACAATATGTGATCTAGATTTTAGTTGTGATTGGTGGATCTCCTCTACCATATTCCCTATTGTGTGTTACACGCTTACTTTGTTACAATCCAACTCTCCTTAAGCTCCTTGTACTTTGATAAATTTTATGGCATCATGCTCAAGAGGCTAACCTTAAAATGATCCATGAGGTGTACCGTTGAAAGGTCCATCCAAGAAATTTTCTACAATATAAAACATTAAATTGGGGATGGTTGTAGAGTGTTTTTGCGGCTTTTCTTTACCCTAATCATTAATCGAAAACAACGTTATCAGATTGACACTTTGACTCCATATGCCGTCATTTTTTTCTCTATGAGAATGCGAGAAGTGATTCTAACTTTAAATTGTTGAGATTAGGTATCACTAGGGTAGAAGTCAAGACAACATTTTACACTTGGAATTGGGGTTTGCATTAATCATGGGAAATGTTAGGGTCCTGTATTATAGTGAGCTTAGTGATTTTAGTATTTCTATGTACTTGAGGTAAATTTGTAAATGCTAGTATTGATTTGATGAGTATTATGGACTGAAAGGGTATTTTGTAAATATGAGGTCTTTTGTGAATAAGGTTTAGGATAAAGTCTCACGAAAAGGTTCTAAGATTGAAAGAGGCCTATTTGGTCAACAAAAAGTTTAGTGTCATGAAAGATCATCATAAAAACTGTAATCATAATGGGTAATTGGTAATGTCATGAGATATTTGGTCATCATGAGTTTTTTATGTTGAATCATGTCAATTATAGGGATTAGTTATGGTATGTCATGTCATGCTACCATTATTTCGAAAACACCACTTATCCATATTTCACATCTAGAAGTGGGTCATCATTATTTTAAAATAATATCCTAGAAGTGTATGAAGGTTTCAAAAGTTCCTTATCAATTTCATTTCAATCATTCGAAACTCTTATATAGGAGGAAAAGAGGAACATTATTACTTTCCATCAATGTTGATGCAAAAGTTGGAGTTTGTTATGTTTCTTCTCAAAGGGGTAATTTTCAAAGATGGAGGTTCGCGACATAATAAAATGTTTTTAAACAGGTTTCCAATGTTGTATGGGTTCTCTTTCACTTGCTCAACATGTTCAGAAGTCCAAAAGATGAATGGAAGCATGGTAACCAATGAGTTGTTGTGCAGCTATCAAAAGCATTAGGGTTTAATTAAAAATCATTTTTTTTGCATTGTGTTTTTGTGTGGGAACATAAAAGAGGTTTACAAGGGTGGAAACATCATCCAATCATCCATTTTTGCTGAGCCACAGTTCAAGCATGTGATTAAAGCCATGCAAAGACAACTCATTGTGCAAACATATTTTCACCATATCTCTTAAAACCTATATATGTTTGCCATCAAATTTTTATAGGATATGCATGGAAAAAAGATAAATACACTCAATTAGTTTCAAGTCAATGCTTCATGATTTTCGAGAAATAAGCCATCGACATCTACAATAATTTTTGGGTTTTCTTGAAATATATGAGTCAGATTTGGCTCAAATTGTTTGTGGGGAAGGGTTATAATGATATTAACTTTCTATAAAAAATCAGCTCAATCCATCCCACCTTTTAGGAGATATTGAAAAAATACAGTGACTATGCAAAGGAGGCAGGGGAGGTGCTACACAACTTTGCTCGGAATTGGATAAGAAAAGGGAGATAATGGTTTGGAGCCATGTTTTCAGTTTAGAAGTTCTTTCATGAGTTCATAACCTTCTCAGGGACATTTCAAGACAACGTTTTAGTTTCATCCTTCCAGAGATGGACCAGAAGTATACACAACTTGGACTGTTGTGGAACTGGAGATTCACAGCAAATATGTTGCGTACAGAGGCCGTTTCCTTTTTTGAACAATGTTTTTCACTCCAGCATTGGAAAAAGAGGAGTTTTATGACCACATCATATGTTGTTTACCATTTGAATACGTTTAATATGATGTTTTTTACAAGTTCAATGTATTTGATGTGTAAGCAAGTTGTAATAAATAGGTCAAAGGTAGTTTCCTAGTAGCTAGAAAAGTGGTTTTGGTTTTGATATTCTCTTGTAATTAGTTTTATCTATTGGAGGAATACGTGGATTTGGAACCATTTTGAATTAGGAAGAACATATTGTATATAATTCATGAATCTGAATGTAGAAATGTTTGGATTCAAGAGTGGATATAGTGTATCCCTTGAAAACTTTGTAAGTAGTGTAGAAAGCTTTAAAACAATGATCAATACATCAATACAGAGATCTTTTTTTTTTAAGTATTCTTTTGTTATACATAATGGTGATGTGCCTTTCTTTGTGATTTTTCTTCCTTCTAGTTTTCACATGTACTTTTCTTCTTAATTGTCCGAACGAAAATTATGTTGCAGAATTTACATCAGTATCCTACTCATGCTTGTCAAAAAATTTCAGTTTTTTCTTCTGAATTTAGATATATAATTCATCTATACATTATTTATATTTAATGTATCCTTACTCTCATTTCATCCCGACCACACTACAACAAATTTTCTAGATTCAGGAGTCTACTTACCTCGCCTTAGTTCAAACTGCTATGTTGATTGTGATTGGTTACTGAAAATTGTTTTGACTCAATGCCCAATGGATCGCTCTTGCACCTTGTAGCCACAACTTTAAAAAATATTCACATTGATGATATGCATAACTAGCCTAATATTAGAAATCATTCATTCATTTAATTGACTAAGAAAATGTTAGTGAGAGAGCCCTATCCGAGTCTAGAAGGGTTATATTCTAGCCAAAGAGTGGTCTTTGGTTACCTTTGTAATCCTTTTCTCAGCCTAAAGGAAATTACAGAGTGTTAACATGTTGGTGTCATTGTTAGGGAGGAAATGTTTCATCTTCTCCAGGAAAGATAATCAAAGTTTCAGATTTTATTTTTGATAGTGGACAGCAGTCAGACACAAGGAGGTTGTATCATTCACCTGGTGATTCCAATGAATGTTACAAATCTTAGTTCACAGAGAAATGAAGGGATATTTAAGAAAGACCAGGTATCAAATCTTCAATTTTTTGCAAGAAATCTTATTCTTTTTCATTAGATACCTCTTTTCCTTTCCTGAACATGTTAAAACAATTTTCCTTTACACATCATATTCTAATGATGACCATAAATTAGCACTTGATATTCCTTCTTTTAAAATTGTAATGACATCTTCTTTTCCTTTCACTTTCAATGTTGAAAAGGATTCCAATGATGACTATGATCAGTTTTATGAACCTCATGTTACCCAAGCCGTTGTCATACCCCCTATACCAAATCCTATATCTTCCAAGTTTCATGAGAGATACAAACTCCTAAAATTACCTCCTGTCCTCCATGAATTTCCAACAAAGCACTATAAGTATCTACGTATGTTTGATGGAGGATTTAACAAGATTTCAGCTAAAAAGCACATCCAAGGTTTTGAACATTTCCTTAACCTTTTCGAAGTTGAAGAAGATGCTGTATGTATGAGAGGTTTTTCTCAATCATTGCAAGGAGAGGCTAAGAGATAGTTTAGAAGTCCTCTAGTTGGGAGTATTACCAATTTTTAATAGTTTGAGCACACTTTCCTTGACATATGGGAGGTTAATAAAAACCATTTCTAGTTTTTGTCCAAATATGAGAGTCTAAAGAGGTATCTAGGTGAGACAGTTCAAAAGTTCTCATCCATATTTAATAAAGTTTACAATTCCATACCTACTGATATAAAACGTCCCCCAAGGTTGGTTATGCTTCATTAACCCAATGGATTTGATTTTGACCTTCCTTATCATCTCAAGGAGATGAATTCATCCACTTTGGAGGATATGTAGAAAAATGTTATTAGTGTGGAAGAAAACGTGCTGGCCAAAAAGTCTAAGATGAAGGATGAAAGGATGAGAGGTGTAAAGGAGGAGCCATCAACATCATCAGATATCAAGATGGATACTTTGGTGAAAAAAATAGAAAATATGATGGAAAGGATGACCTTGGGAGACAAATTTGTTGCTAGAGAATAAAAGAACCTAGGAAATTAGCAAATAAGACATCCTTTCGAAGTAAATTTTGCAGAATAAGGAGATGTTGCTGGACCAAACAATTTTGTTGTCGATTCATGTCACCATGAGATAGAAACTAATTGCTTTATATATTCACTTGAAGATAGTAATGAAGAGAAACCAATGACATTTCCTCAACAAAAGAATGTTTAGTTACAACAGCATATAGAAAGCAGTAAGCTTGCCTATGTCAGTTATGATAACAATGAAGAACATGAAGAAAATACCAAATTAGGTGAAGAAGCTTTGCCCTTGTGTTTTATTACTTTAAATTACTAAAGGATTCATAATGTTAAAGGTCATTAGTATTATAGTTATGACATTGAACATAAGGAAAACAACGAGGTTGTTGATGGAAACTCTCTACCATTAAGTTTTTTTTCAATTGAGTTCCTAAAGAAAAATTTAAAAATTGTCAGCGAAGAAAAGGATGGTGAGCCTATGAAAGATCATATAATCTCCTTGGAACCAATACACAATAAATTTGAATAGCCTTCTCAAGTTTTCAATGATCTAATAGATATTTATTTGGATGGTTTCTACAGTTAAAGTTCTCCTACTTTAACTAACTTTGAGCCTGAAAATAGGAGTGATGAAGACCTAGTTCGATCGCCAGCATCATTGTTTTGTCCGACAGGGGTTCCATTACAAAATTAAAATGAATTTTTGCATTCCTATCATGACAGCTATGAGATGAAATTGCATGAAAGAAAGGATGCATATCAATTTTTGTATTCATGGTATGTAGACCACCTAGAGTAGAATTGTAATATATCGAATGAATCGAACTTCAATGTTCATTCATTTGAGGATCCTTTTGTAGAATTCTTGGAGTCAAAAAGTGGGCCTAAGTTCTTAAATTCTATCAAAGTTGAATTTGTTTGCAAGTTTTTAATAGAGTTGTCATTTAATAGGTTTTCTATTTCTCTCGTGAACAAGCACATGCAAAGAACTCAACCAGTGGATAAAGTCCTTCTATGGTTACACTCATGGGGGATTCACTTAATGAACCTCTGACATATCACGTGCACTTTTGGCATACTAAAAAATACCCCTATTGTTTTAATACATATTAGAAATTACGTATAAAAATCACATTATTTAACCCCCTACCAATACAAACTGAATACACCTTCCCAATTTAAAAAACCCCTACTTTCACTAGATATTGTAGGAATCCATTTTTTCATTAACATTTTTTATACCACTTTGAATTTTTACATTAAATTTGAGCTCCATTTGTTATACCTACCAATATAAAAACCCTTTACCCCCTATATATCCCCCAATATATTATGTCATTTTTTCCTCAATAGTTATCGCCCAATATGAATGCATGTGGTATGGTATTTCTCCCCTAATGAAGCCCCCATGGTTACACTGGTTGTTTAAGTTCACTAAATCAAGTAGCTTGTGGATCAGTTATAGTGGGTAGGTGTGATGAATAAGCTCAACACGCTGAGTATTCTTTTCAATTTCAATTAGCAACAGAGTTTGCAACTTTCAGTGTATAGTTTAGGTTTCAGTTTGAAGAATGGATTTGGTTCAATTGAGGATTGGAAAAAGTTTCTATTTTGGTTTCAATTGTAGTGGTTTCAGAGTAGAAATAAGCTGCAGGAATGATTATCGTCAAGCACACAGTCTGCAGTGTTCTTGACACCTCGTAGGGAGGATGCCATCCCCATTGGAGACAATGTTAGGGCCCTATATTGTAGGGATGTTAGTCATTTTAGTCATTATATGTACTTTAGGTCAATTTGTAACTCTTAGCCTTGATTTCATGAGCATTATGGTTTAAAAGGGTCTTTTGTGAATAAGGTTTAGGATTAAGTCTCATGAAAAGGTTCTAAGATGGAAAGAAGCGTATTTGGTCAAGGAAAACTTTAGCGTCATGAGAGATCATCATAAAAAGGGTATT
Organism: Pinus taeda; assembly: GCA_000404065.3. Lineage (NCBI taxonomy): Eukaryota > Viridiplantae > Streptophyta > Pinopsida > Pinales > Pinaceae > Pinus > Pinus taeda. The sequence goes on along the minus strand of APFE031078749.1, from coordinate 45,541 downwards.
CATAAGGGGTAATTGGTCATGTCATGAAATATTTGGTCATCATGAGTTTGTTATGGTGAGTCTTGTCAGTTATAGGGATTAGCTATGGTCAATCATGTCATGCTACCATTATTTCAAAAACTCCACTTATCCATGTTTCACATCTAGAAGTGGGTCAGAATTAATTTAAAAGAAGATCCTATAAGTTTATTAACATTTCAAAAGTTCCTTTTCACTTTCATTTCAATCATTCAAAACTATCAACTACTTTGAAACACTTTGGAGGATGAGAAGAGGAACATTACTATTTGACATTGAAGTAGTTGCAAAAGTTGGAGTTTGTTGCATTTCTATTATGAGGGGAAATTTTCAAAGATGGAGGTTTGTAGCTTAAGAAATGGTTTTTAAATAGGTTTCCAATGTTGTATGGGTTATCTTCCACTAGCCCAACATGTTCAGAAGTCCAAAAAATCGTCGGAAGCATGGTAACCAATGAGTTGTTGCACAACTGTTAGAAGAATTAGGGTTTAATTAAAAATCAAAAGTTTTGAATTATTTTTGCGTGTGGGAACCTAAAATTTACAAGGGTGAAAATATCATCAATCATCCATTTTTTCTCATCCAAGGTTTAAGCATGTGATTAAAGCCATGCAGAGACAATGCACTGCGCAGGTGCACCACACAAACATATTTTTACCATATCTCTTAAACCCTTTACCTATTTTCCATGATTGTTTTCTAGGAGATGCATGGGGGTAATATAAATACACTCTCTTAATTTCACGTCAAAATTCTTCATGGCTTTCAAGAAACAAGCCACCATCATCTACAACCATTTTTTGATTTTCTCAAAATACGCCAGTCGGATTTGGCCCAATTGTTTTGTGGATAAGGGTTATAATGATATTAAATTTCTATTAAAAAATAATATAAATAAAAATTACCTTTTAGGATATATTCAAAAGATACAGTCGCTGCGCGAAGGAGGCATAGGATGTGTAGTGCAAGTTTACTATAAATTTGATAACAAAAGGGAGATAATAGTTAAAAGGCATGTTTTCAGTTGCAAAGTTATTTCATGATTTCATAAACTTCTCAAGGACATTTCAAGACAACCCATTAGTTTCATCCTATCAGAGATGGATTGTATGTATGCACAAGTTGGACTGTTATGCAAGTTGTTGCGCAAATGGAGATTCACAACATATCTATTGCATAAAGAGACAAATTCCTTTTCTGAACAGTTTTTTTCACTCCAACATTGGAAAAAGAGGAGTTTTGTGACCACATTAGATATTATTTACCATTTGAAGACTTTTAATATGAATTTTTGTACATGTTTAATGTATTTGATTTTAAGCAAGTTGTAATAAATAAGGCAAAAGGTAATTTCCTATTATCTAGCAAATTTAATTTTTGTTTGCTATTCTCATGTAATTAGTTTTATATATTGGGGGAATAGGTGGATTTCAACTCCCTTTGACTTAGGGAGAAAATACTATATTTAATTCATGAATCTAAACGTAGAAAGCGTTGGATTCAGGAGTGAATAGAGTGTATCTTTTGAAAACTTCGTAAGAAGTGGAAATTTTTTTAAAACAATGATCAATACATAAACACATAGACAATTTTGTTGTAGGATTACTGTGTTAGACATAATGGTGATGTGCCTCTCTTTGTGATTTGTCTCCACTTCTACCTTTTCTCTTTTTTTTGGTGACTAGCGGAATTGACAATGGCGGCGGTATCGTACTCACGTTACACAGGGTCGAATCCCACCAACTGCCACTATAACCTCTAGGAGGAACCACCTAGCCCTCAAGTATGGCCCTTGGTTAAGACGAGACTCGAACTTGTGACCTACACAGTGGCACGGACGACTTAACAGATAGTCCGCTAGCCACGAGACCAAACCTCTGCGGGAAACTCCACTTCTACTTTTCACTTGTACTTTTCCTCTTAATTTTTTGAAAGAAAATTATGTTACTAAATTTACATCAGCTCCCTTCTCATGCTTGTCAAACAATTTCAGTGTTTTCTTCTGAATTTAGATATATAATTCATCTATACATATTTTATATTTAATGGATACCTAATCTCATTTCATCCCAGCAATGCTACAACAAATTTTGTAGTTCTAGGAGTCTTTGTACCTTGCCCTAGTTCAAACTACTATGTTTATTTTGAGTGGTTACTAAACATTAATTTGACTCCATGCCCAATGGATCTCTCTTTCACCCTATAGCCACAAATTTAAAAAAAAAATCACTTTGATGATATGCATAAGTAGCCTAAGATAAGAAATCATTTAGTCATTTAATTGAATAAGAAAATCTTAGTGAGAGAGCCCTCTCCAAGGCTAGAAGGACTAGATTCTAGACTAAAAGTGGTATGTGGTTACCTTTGTAATCGTTTTTTTAGCCTAAAGGAAATTACACAGTGCTAACAGGGACACAAACTCCATAGATATTGAACTCAAGATCAAGTTTTGGCCTTGGATTAGGACTAGTGTGACTGAATACAAAATGATTCCATGAGGATTGCACTTGATAAGATATTTTGTACTTGGCATTGGAGTTCTACTTTGTGCACTACAACAAGGTGGGAAGCATTACAATTGATAATGCACTTTTTATTGAGACTTAATGTTATACTCTACTTGAGCTTGGAAAAAACATTTGAACAAGACAATGGGTTTCTACTATGTGTAGTGTGATGAGGACTCTATAGTTGGAACTGGGGTTCTATTCCATGCAAGGTCAACATTTTACCCCGTTTATCATCCATTGGATCATGGGAAATATGTTGAATGGTTTTATGGAAGGTGTTTTCATTTACAAAATAGATTAAGAGAAACATCATATGTGCCCTAGTTTGGGATTTAGAAACAAATTTCAAAGAAAAGGAAGGTGGGATGTGTTGTAACATAATTTGGTTTTGATAAGTTAGTATATTAGTCAAAAATAATTTTAAAATGTTAAGTTAGGATATGGATGCAAAAGAAAGAAAAATTAAAATGTTAGGACAATTTGATATTTTATAGGCTTCCATATCAATAAAATGATAGGAGTTAGCTTCGCTAAAAAAAGAAGGAAAAAGAGAAATAAAATGTTAGGGAAGAAAAAAGAAAGAAAAGGCTTCATTTTCATACAAAAATAAATGCAAAGGCTACTAGTCCAAATGCACCACATCAGAAAAAATGTCAAATCATGTTAATATATGATTAATTATTTAATCAGGATTAATTCTTTGTTATCAACTATGGCATTATAATTATATTATAACAGGAAAGTTTTATTTGACCCAAATCAATAAATGACAAAAAGGTCTTGTTGTATTTCGTAAAAGGATCCATGATCTAACAATTGATGTACTCCTCGCCCAAATCAATGGTGGGGAGAGATTTCGCACCCCCTCGACTATTTCATGTTAACATGATAGGAGGGGGGGTCTACAAAGTGGTTTCCATGGTGGACTCCCCAACCTTACGTGTCACCCCCACATCACTCTGCACCCCCTCCCAACATAAAACCACAAACAACTCCCTACCCTCCCCCAAAAACCACTCGTGGTTTTTTTCGCCAATGACTCTTTCACCCTGCCAAAGTCTTTATCTCTCCACTAATCCTGAGCTGACACCTTACCTATCTGTTCCTTATTCCTCCCATCCATTACCTCTTTACATGCTTATCCCCCTGTTTGTCATACCCATTGTATCCATCTATTGCAGTCTCGCTCCCTTGCATTTAAAGTTGCTATAGTTATTAACAAAACTATTACAACAACACAACTTGCCATGGTGGCAATCACAGAAGTCCCAATAGTAGTTGCACGTAAAAATCCTAGTTTTTCATCTATAGCCATCGAGTCTACATAAACAGGAATTGACCCAGCCAGATTAACATAGGAACTGCCAATATAGAAGCAGGAAAACCAAAAGTTACTTCAGAAATTTCAAAATCTAGAATTGCAAAAAGTGCAAAATGATAATAAGTATCTAGAAGAAATGTAGAAGACTCACAAATTGGAACTTAAAATCCAGAAATTGCAAAGTGATTCACTAATGGTAGACACTTTAGCTAATGCCAAGAAACTTATTTGGAAAAGAATTAGTTAATCCTGACAGATGTATGGCCATCCATATAGATTATTTTTGAGAAGCATGAACTCATTACTAGGTGTAGAGAAGTGATTGAAGAACAAAAAGCAGCCTTGAAGACCAAGCCAATAAAATCCATAGATATGATCAAGGTTTTAAATTCAAATATCAGAGAGGAATTAGAAGAAATAAACATCTCTAACAGAACAACCACTATCTTAGAGATTGAAAAGGTATTACAGAAAAGAAATTTGATCAATCAATTGGAAACTAAGTGTCAAACCCTGGAGATTTTTGTAAAGATATTTCATTCAAAATTTAATGTTTTAAATTAGAAAGGATTGACAGTATTGGTAGGTTTGAATGATAAGTTATTATATTAAATGATTATTGCAAGGAGTTATATGCTATTGCAATAGACAAAGCCGAATTTGTAGGAGTGAAAGGACATTTAACAAGGAGAGATTTTCAAGAAGCCTTGGAATATGATTTAACCATCTTACATGAAATCAAGCACTTATTTCTCACCAAGCATAATTTTGAAATATTTATAGAGGTGGATGAAACAACCAGGAAGATGGTAAATGTAGAAATCCCAAGTGAACAAAGATGGGATCATTTGCGTGAAAGAATTGAGTAATCCCTCATTGTGATAATAGAACAGCTCATCATCAGTGTTTTCAGGATAGCTCATTAATGTTTTCAGGGCAGATCATCAACAAATTTCCAAAGGATAAAACCAGCTCTTCAGTATTTTTTCAGTTCCTATTATATTATTCTATTTCTACAATTTTGTACTATTTTGGTATTCTATTCCAAACATCTTGTAGATATTTTGTAAAAGTTTGTATAAATAACTCCTCCTTTGAGTTATTATGGTTGAACCCTTGAACAAGTTATAAAGAATATTTGTACTAAGCTGGAGAATTTTTGAAACAATAAAAGATTATGGATTTTCCTCATATGATCTATCTCCCAATGAGTTGTATTTCATCTTATCTATTAATTATGTTTTTCTTCATATAAATTAAGTCTTTTGCAGTTATCCAATTTAAAATTTAATTGAATTTTAGTTTAATTTTGGATCCTCTGTGAAGTTGTAATTTGAATAAGAGAATAATTTACATAACTATTTGTTATTGTAAATTCCTCTTTGAGTATAAATTACACTAGATCTCTATAATAGTTTGATTATATTTTGTTGATTAAGAAAGCACTGTTTTCTTAATTTATTCTTATAAATTGTTAAATACTCAGTTTGAATATTAAATCAAATATACCTCTTCACACTCTACTTCTCCATCCCATTAAAATCAAACTAACCATGTCTAGTTAAAGAAAAGCCTTTCATTTTATTAAAAATCTATCTAAGTTTAAAGAAGTTGTTTATAAAATAGTTCACTGGTCACCCAATCATTTAAAACAAACAAAACATTATAGATTCTTTGGCATAACTAATTGACCTTAGGTTATCTCAAAGGACAACATTAGATTGGCGTCGTTGCTAGGGAGCGAAGGATTGAAAGCTAGATTTTCCCTGGGGCAACGACCCCTTCCTTTAAGGTGAATAAAGGATAAGGATATAGGTCAAAATATTTCACTTTGAAATTCCACTGGTCCTGGATGGCTCATTTTAAGAATACCAGATCACGTTCTGATTCTGAGATTCTTAACCTTCTACCAGATCCAGAAAGATTTATTAGGGGAGCCTCTTCAAGGAGAACACATAGAACCTCTTCTTCTTCTTCAACTTTACACCCTGGAGACATCTCATCTATAGATCCTTTTTCATTTGTGCCATATAATCATAATTGGACTGAACTACCACATAGGGTTTCTAAGCTCCATTCTAGAGGAGTAGATCTTCCATCAACCTTTTTAATACAATCACTTGAGTCGTACCAAGTCCCATCCATTACTATAAAATCACCTTCATCTGATGAAGAATTGGGTTTACATTTACCTGAATTCTAGCATACAGACTTCATTTCTCCAACTCCTTATTCTATTCCATCAACTTCTACTAATATTAAAGAGACGTTTATTGTCTATTCAAATCCTCTGTTTGATAATAAGGAAGACTTTCCATTTGGAATTTCAAAGTTGGTTATCAGAACCCCTTTGAAATCTTCAAGGAGGTATCCCCCCTCTTTTTCTCCTCCACATACTAATAACCCTACCGACTCCTCTTCATCACCTTCATATTCATCATCTTCCTCTTCCTCATCATCATCCACTTACTCATCCCAGGCTCCTCCTACCAATATGGATTTTCGACCCATTGTGCAGGCAAGGTATGCTGCTCTAGTTCTCCTTGGAAACTTGGAAAATTTTTCTGATGGATATCTAAATCATCTACCAAGATTTAATGGAGAAACAGGTCCCTCAGCAGAGGATCATGTATCATATTTTCTAGATTTTTCTAAAAATATGAACATAGAACAGGAAGATGTGTATATGAGATCATTTGTGCAATCCTTTGAAGGAAATGTTAGGATATAGTTTAGGAAACTTAGAGCTGACTCTATTACAACATGGAATGAGCTCATAACTATATTTAAAAACCAGTGGGGGGTAAAGAAGGATCCTGTTTACTTTCTCAATGAATTTGAAGAATTGAAGAGAAACCCTGGTGAACCAGTTGCTGAATTCATCAAAAGATTTAACAAACTCTATCATAAAATGCTGGCTAATTGTAAACCACTAGTAGCAGCTGCAAAAATTAGATTTTCCAAATCATTTGAAGATGACTTTGAAGTCATGCTAAGGGAAAGGGTTTCTAATACATTATAAGACATGTAGACAAATCCTATAGAGGTAGAAGCTAATAGGTCTTCTTCTAGCAAACTTAAAGCTAAAGCAGAGAAAGAAGAAAGAAAATTAAAAGCTATGGTTAATGACTCATCTTCTTCCAAATCTAAACTTGAAGATCAAAAAATTGATGAAATTACATATTTACTTAGAAACCTTTCTAATAAGATTTCTAAAATTGAATCACAACCTAGAACTACTCATCAAACTGGTGCTAGACCTCAAGCTCAAACCCAAATTCGAAGAACTCCTCAAATGCATATTCTTCAGAGACCAAGATCTGATCAAAACATTCAACCACCCTCGTTGATTGATGATCAACAACCATAGGATATAGGCCATTTAATCACTGAAGATATCAATAATATTGATTCTTCAACAATATAAATGTCAATAGTTCCTTCATGTTCCCTTCAATTTTTCAAACAAGAACAAGGAGATGCCCAACTTTTAAAATACCAAGAATTCTCTGAATTTATGATTGCAGAATTGAATAAGAGGTATGATCTAAGACCTAGATCAAGCCTAGGTAGACCTTCAAAATCTACCACTATAATTGAACCTGCAATAAAATCTATTCAAACACAAAATCCAACACCTCAAACTACAGAGTCATCTGCTGAAACCTTTTCATCTGACAAGACCATGGTTATAAAAATAAAGTGTCTAAATGGATACAATCCTCTAGTGTATATGCTGAAGGAGATTTTATTAGTCTGCAAGATGAAAAACCCTTAGTAGTGTTTGACCCTAGTCTTGATATGATTGATGAAATTGTTCCACCATTTTATGTAACTTTAAAGGTTCATGACTTTCCTTTGTATAAATGCATGTTGGTCTCTGGAGCTTTTCATAACCTTATGCCAAAGGTAATTATTGACCAACTTCAGTTACAAGTTACTCATTCTTATCATGATCTTTACAGCTTTGATTCAAAGAAAGTACCATGCCTAGGATTGATAAAAGACCTAGTTGTGACCTTAGCCCAAATAACTGTCAAGAGTATAGTTTTAGACATAGTTGTCATTGATATTCCTGCCAAATTTGGCATGCTCCTATCTATATCATGTTGTGCTAAAATTGGAGGATCACTTCAGATGCACATGTCTTTTTCTACTATTCCAATATATGGAGGTGAAAATTTAAGGTTATATAGGGAAGTCAGATTCATTCACACTGTTTGTAGATCTGATCAAGAAAAAAACCACCCTATTTATGAAGTAGATCAGGATTTTGGTTGCTTTCAGCTATCTTCACAAAATTCATCAAACACTCAACTTGCCATTGAAAATGTAGTTTCCAAACCTAAAATTGTAGAGTTAGATATTTGGAGACTTTATTTTGATGACTCTTACTCAAAGGAAGGAGCAGGAGCAGGAATTGTTTTAATTTCACCAAATAAGGAAAACACAACTCAGTCATGTAAACTTGAATTTCAGGTGATAAATAATGTGGCTGAGTATGAGACTTTTGTTCTTGGTCTTGAGCTATCTTAGAGGCTAAAGGTTCAAAACTTGAGTGCCTTTTCTGATTCTAAGCTAATAGTGAAGCAGGTTAGAAATTTGTGTCAAGCAAAACACCCAAGACTTAGGTCCTATAGCAATGAAGCTTTGGATACAATTGAAAATTTATTCCAAGGATTTAACATAATTATTATTTCCAAAGATGAAAATATGCATGATGAGTCACTAGTTGTCTCATCAATCTCTTTCAAAATCTTTGAGCTAGTATTGTTAGAATACTAGATTCAAGTCAAGTATAGACCACCAATTCCTGATAACCTTAAACACTGACAAATTTTTTACGATGATGAAAAATTAAAATCTTTCCTTCAAGTCATTGATGAATTTTCAAATATGATAATTGAAGAAAATCAAAAAGATGTTCAAGAATCAAGTCACCAAACACCAGAACTCCATTTACTCCCAAAAATTCTTGATCATGATATCATCCAATTATCTAATAATTTTATTCCTGAAGGATTAGTTCCATTGGAAAAATTGTTTGATAATAATGATGTTTCTAAAAACCCCTTGTTTAACTCACCTGAAGAATAAATCGAAGAATGCAATATTGGGACTTTGGATGATGTGCGAAATGTTAAATTATCATCAACCTTGCCTTTGGATGTCAAAATCAAATACTTGAATCTTATTAAAAATTACAAAAATGTTTTTTCCTGGCCTTATAATGAGTTAAAAACTTATGATACATCTTTGATTGAGCATAAGATTCATTTGAAACTAGAAGAAGAACCCTTTCAACAGAAACTATGAAGAATCAATCCCATACTACTTCCAACTATTGAGAAAGAGCTCAAAAAGTTGCTTGACACTCATAGCATAGTACCCTTAAGATATTCTGACTGGGTAGCCAACCTAGTTCATGTTAGGAAGAAAAATGGTGAGATTAGGTTATGTGTAGTTTTTCAAATTTGAAGAAATCATCTTTAAAGGATAACTATCCATTACCCAAAATGGATCATCTACTTCAGAAAGTTTCAAGTACAAATAGGATTTCTATGCTAGATGGATTTTCTGGTTACAACCAGATCATGGTAAGTAAAGTTGACCAAGATAAAACTGCTTTCATCACTCCTTAGGGTACATTTGTGTATGCTAGAATGTCATTTCGGTTGACAAATGATGGAGCCACTTTCCAGAGAGCCATTGATCTAGCATTTGTAGGTAAAACATAGGAATTTACTATCATTTATGTAGATGATTTAAATATTTTCTTTTATTATGATGAAAATCATTTAAAACAATTGAGCAAGGTTTTTGACAAGTGCAGGAAATTTGGCAAATCCATCAATCCAAAGAAATCTTTATTTGCTATAAAGGGAAATTACTAGGGCATATAATCTCCAAGGAGATAGTTATAATTGACTCAAAGACAGTTTCAACTATTCAAACCCTATCTCTACCAAGGAACAAGAAAGAGATACAAACCTTCCTTGGGAAGATAAATTTTCTCAGAAGGTTCATCCCTAATTATGTAGAGATAGTTAAGGATACAACTGATATGCTAAAGAAAAACAATGAAGTGAAATGGAGAGTTTCAGCTAGATATGCTTTTGATCAGATCATAAAAGGCTATATCTGAGGCCCCTACATTAGCCAGCCCTGATTATTATTCACCTTTTAGCATATTTTCTTTTTCACCTAAGACAACCTTAGCTGTTGTAGTTTTACAGAAGAACACAAATGGTGATGACCAGCCTATATCTTTCTTTTCCAGAGTTATGAGGGATGTTGAACTTAGGTATGATATTAATGAAAAACAAGCTTGTGCCTTAATCCAAGCCCTCAAATCCTTTATGTTGGCATGATGACATACGATTTGTCCTTGATGGCAACTCTCTCAGATGATAGATCACGATACAACAGGTTAACAACTTAGAGTTACAGATCAAACTTCACAGAATGAAGAAAGAGAGGTATACATAGGTTCACCATTGGGCAAGCTACGTATACATACAGGTTCACAGTATACAAGTCATGTATATGTACACACGCACTTTCACAAAAGGAAAAGCGCGTATACCTTAGAAAACTAAGTTTTTGGTTTGAAGTATTTGGTCCATGGTATTTTGATCCACGGTATTGGTCCAAGGTATTGGGTCCAAGGTATTGACCCTAGGTATTTGATCCAAGGTATTGGTACAAAGTGGTTTTGGTCGATGGTATTGAGAAAGGCCTAAAACTATAAGAGGAGGAGAATATCATTAGGCCAAGGCACTCAAGCATTGAATATATGATGAAGAGTGAGATCTAGTATGTAGGTTATTAGGTTATGGTGCATAGCTAGATCTGAACCAAAGAGGAACCTTAGCGGTTGATGGAGCATAAGATCTAATGATGGATCCGGATCTTAAGGCATAAAATGAACTATCATTATGTGTTTTTGCTCATGAATATTCTAGATCTGAATACTGACACATATATTATTCTGTAAATGATATGATCTAGGTAAAACTGAAGTTTGGTATAGTTGCAGAATTATGAATTAATATTTGCAGATGTATACACTGGTTGGCTTTTAGGAAAGCACGTATAAACACAAATTTGGCATATGAAAGTAGTGTATACCTTATAATCTATGTTTTAGTTGCTATTGTTTGTTGTTGTAGTGTTCTGGGTTCTGGTTAATGTATTCTGGTGTCAGAATTCTAAGAGATCAGATTGATTGGTTGTCAAAGTGATTCATTGATTTGGTTGTGGTTGGTTCAATAGGAGATTGGTTGATGCAGATATATCTGATAATTGAATGATGTTATTGATGGATCCAGTCTGAAAATTTATGAAACGTGGTCCTTGGAAGAAAGGAGAAGGTTTGTCACGCGGAATCAGTCGATCTTGCGGACAAGACAGACCTTCCTAGAATCTAATGAAGACCTAATGACAAACAAACCAACCAAACACTATCTTTCTCTAAATGCACTTTATAAGTAATGGGAAACAAGTGTGTGTAAGAGCCTACCTCATGCCCAACGCAAGTTTGGAGATGCCTTCGCTTCTTTGATCCAAATAAGTTCCTTTATCGCAAACCTGCAAGCACAAACAAGGCAAACAATTAAATAACACCTGAATATCCAATATTATAAAACATATTTAACATGAAAGTCAAGGGGTCCATGAAACAAATAGCATAAGATACTTGTTGAGAAAAATGAGCTTGATTGTATTAATTCAAAAGAAAAGAACCTTACAACCTTTGCCTTGACGTTGTACAAGCTCCTTCTAGGGTCCAACAAGAAGTCTCCTCTACTTTGACAAGCTTCACTCACTCCCTAATGGGGCCAAAAAGGTATGTGATCTCTCCTCTTAAGCTCAAATAGGAAGTCTTGATTTCACTAGCATTTACCCTCAAAAGTTCAGCTTCTAACCTCCCTGGCCACTGACCCAATGCCTCAATTTATAGTGCAATGGAGATCAGTTACCAGCTCCTCCTTCAAAGGGATAGAGTCCTCCTTCAAAGGGATAGCTCCTCTCAACAAGGGATTAGTTCCTCCTATGATGGGATGCATGAACCACTTGGAGCGAACAATCCACGTAACAAATGCTTCTAGAAAACTCTAGAATTAACCCAAGATGAGTTTTTTCAGATAAAGATTGCGCCTTTTGACTTTTACATGGGTACGCACCTTCCCCTTTACATACAGAGCGTATAAGTACGCAGATACCTTGAACAAAAGGTGCGGGCCCGCAGGCAAAAGTAAGAGAAAGTGCGGAACCAGAGTTACATTGCTTTTTTGATGTCTTTCTCTGATTTTTCAAGCTTGTTTTGAAGAGCTGAGGTTTAAGACTTGCTTAGGAAGCTGGTATAGGTGATGATAGGCCTACATCGACTGCAAATATTCAAGGTGACGATATTTTTGTGTAACAGGCCCATTTTTGGAGTCCTGTGAATCATCACACCTCAACATGCAACCAATGCATTAACCATACCATTATAGTATCATAGAAAATAATCCACATGCCAAGCCTTGCATGTCATCATGAGAACATTCATCAATGTTAATTGCAACATTATGAATAATAATGAACTTTATGCTCATGTATGTCATAAATTTGTATGTAACTATCGCATGCTTCACCTCATGAAATACCATCATAAGTTAGATCATCAACGTATTTGCATCAAAGACATATCATGACTTCACATAATAAGTGAACCACATGTCAATAAGCCTCATATTATAGCATCATAATTCCTATGAACATAATAAAATCTTCTGATCATACGTCTTCCTCTATGGAATAACTTTACAATGTGGCTCTCCCGTTGTTATAGATGTTGTTATACATACAACTTATCTTCTCCAATAATTCTATTTATCATAGCTTCCGGGTTCCTTAAAAAATGACCTCCATGATTTTTCAACTTCACTAGTTGATTGCCAATATTTTCCTCTTTATGTGCATCATCCTTAGATAGACCTTATAATGAAAACTCTTCCATTATGTTCTAAAATAGGTTGTTTCTTCTTACTGATTTCTTACCCCTGTTGTGATACTTCTTCTCTACCACCTTAAACATCTGATCCAAGTTGGACATAATCACATGAACTATCATTTGTTATCATCCTTTTTTAAAAAATTGCAAGTTTCTCCTTTAAGTGTCTATCTAGGAAATCATTACTTATGTTAAATGATTCTTATGGCTATTAAATGATTACTCTAAGGAAATTTAAGAAAATCAAACTACCAAAGAAATATTCCATATCAGAACAAGAAGAGACACCGCCACCCGACCCAAAACCAGATCGGATGACTAGGAAGGTTATCCCTCCCCAAAACAAAAAATAAAATCATTTTATTAATTATATGGCCTACCTGCAAAGGCAACACCATATGAATTCCCTTAAATTACAATACATTTTAGCCATAATAAGAAGGCGCTTCTCAACCATAGTATCTGTATGGCCACAAAGAGGTGGTGGTGATGACCCTGTAATAGGCAACTAAATTCATTCAAGTGAAATTGTATCCAAATATAAACATCAGAAAGCCATTTTGTGCCATCCCATCCTCCATGCATAGAAATCCTTTGGTTACCCACAACTATACTAGCAGCAAAATCATGAGGTGGTGGTAAATCCCCATAGCCTAATAATTCTATCCACTACCAGATATCAGTATCAAAAAGTCTCCCAGTGATCGCACCCATGCTCCATAATTATGGTTGTCCATGGCCACCAGATTTTGCTTGGAACATATGATAGTAATCTACAATTTTAATCCTAAATTTAATATGTAAGTCAAAACCTTGAGTTAGTATATAAAGCAAATTTGACTTGTCAAGGGCATGTATAACAGAGAACCACCAAACCTTTTGTAAACAAATTGGATCTCAAACCACTAGCTCTACCATGTTAGAAAAGCTATAAAATTAGGTAGATTAAAAGGCTAAATATTTTAAGTAATGTCTAAAAACATTATTACAATCTAATTTCTCTTAAATTTTACCTTCCCTATACACTAATGAAAATGTTTTCCATTACACCAAAACCTGCAGGTGTTGGTAAACATTCCAAACCAGTAACTAGGATCCCCATAGTGGAAGTTATGGATTCCATAAAGATACGGTGATTTTTTCCAACAACCAAAACTAAACTAAAACTAATTATAACACCACTGACAAAAACCAAACTAAAACTAATAATGACACCTAAATTTCAATTATAACACCTAGCAAACAGGAACATGTAATTGGAATTATTTTCTCGGAACATCTAGGCAAGAGGGGCAGCAGAAATCTGGTAAGCCACCACGGGCAAAGCTTAGACATGTAGAGTGCTTTGGCCCAAGCCTTTAAAAATTATATTTTCAAGAGATTAATTGTGATTCACCGTATAAAAATTATTAGAAACTTGGATATATTTTAGCCAGAAGATTTACCCCTTGGTTCAATCTGCCTATGGTAACAGAAGAGGCATATCTCTGATGTGCCTTGCCATGCTTTTATAGTAAGTCTGTTACATTGTTAAATGATTTGAATTTTTTTTTAAATAATCAATAATATTTTGTATAAAAACTGAAATCAGTAAGTGTTCTCTCTATACGTGATTACAATGATTATTTTGTATTGGTTTAGTTGATTTCAAAAATATCTAAAAACATTTGAAATAGTCCATAATATTTTCACTTAAATATATGCTTTTGTGCACAACTTTAATTAGGAAGTGTTTTCTCTGTAATAACAGAACTTTTTTAATTACATGAAGCTCATGTCTGCTCACGCTCAAATATATCACAATAGGTCTCATTCATAATTATATAGCAATGGGATTTATTTATTCTATAGACACAATAATTGATTATAAAAATTTTGACTCAACTACAATTCATACATATTGAAAATTAAAAACTTTTTGAAAAAATTTATCCATTATCTCCAAGTGTATAATCTATTATACTTACAAAACAGTAAATTGACAAAATCATGAGACGATTCTCAGCTACCACCTATAATTTTTATAATTATATTGCAATAATAAAAATTTAGGAATCAGATATTTGTGTAAAAGCCTGGACGTGGAGGTGGGGTGAGGAGCTAGAAAATATTAAAAAAAGCAGACACAAAGTGGAATCACAGATTTATCTAAAATGTTGGAGGTACTCAGCATTTAAAGTTGGAGGATAAATATCTAAACATCCACCAATGTGAGTTCCCAATTATTTGATGGTAAATTGCAGGTTAATCAATTTTTTTTTTTTGCAATTAGTAAAATATAAATGGCATATTCACAATTTTTTTTGTCAATTCATAAATCTGATATTTTACACTTTTAAAACATGAAAATAAAATTATTTTTCAAAATCAAAACAAAGGTAATAAAGTTAGGTAAATTAATTAGATTCAAAAAAGAAATTCCATTAAATAAAAACTAAAAATTAAATATCATCTCTTAATTGAATCACTTCAAGTATTCGTGGAATGGACCAGTCGACACTAACCAACACTAAAAGAATCACTCTAAAATTCTATCGTTTAATTCACTATCACTCGAGCATTCTGTTGTTTAATTCACTAATCTTCAGCCTACAGTGGTGTACAAACACTTTGAAATAATCACCAACAATGCCATGTCAGTGGTACAATAAATTTCTACAAAGATTGGAGTAAATTGCATTAAAACAACTTTACAGTCTCAATAGCTAAAACTAGTAACTTTATCATTTTTTAGACATTTACCAACGTATATCCCCAAAAAAAAAGGTCTCCATTATCCAAAGTATAATAAATATAATCCTTATTACATAAATTAGAGACGAATAGATTTTTCAGAAACCAAAATTCCACTCACAAAAACCTATAATTTCACAAAACTAAACATGTTTAGCCATGGCCTAAAAAACAACCAGCAAAACATCTATATGATCTTATCGTGTCTCATTGTTTTAGGCAAGCTCTATAAGGATGCCACTTTTACTTTCCTAATGTTAAATTCTATCCACATAATGCTATTCTATTATCAAAATGGAAACAAAATTTCTTCACCTAACTACTCAACTAATCGACTGTCAAATCAATCACAGATTGAAAGTAAATTTGACTATCCTATTTCATCATATTCAATGATAAAACATCCAAATTATAATGAACCTAGTTAACCTACTATTCCAACATATTTCTCACTGATTAATGCCTATTTCTATGTGCTTTAAGCCCATTTATATGTTGTTTAACAATTCCTACTTAGAGATTTTGAAATTCTTAAGCCTTCCAAAGGGCACTAGGGAAATGCATGTTGTTTGTTCTCATCTCCTTCATAGTCCTCCCATCTAGCGACAAACAGAATGAAACAGTGCCACTATCCAGGCAGGGCTATGCATGAACTTTATTTTTCAAAAACAATGACCAAAATTCTACAAAACCCGGCAATAATAAAAAGAAACATTGCCAAACCTACCAGAAATTATATGAAGGATAATATAGAATAACATACAAAATCGAAACAATCACATAAATCTAGGTAGCTTCTGCAATTGCAACAAACCGGGAATATATAAGTAAGGGGAACAACAGAAACAAATTTTTTATTATCAGTAGTGAAATAAATTGAAACACAACACTCTCTTTGGATTGACCGTGATCCCGCTCATAAACAGATATTCAAACGCATTAATTTACGTAGTGACAGCCAAAACGAAAGCAAACCTTCTACTGGAATAATTATTATATTACCACAAGTTCATAAAAAAAAATGGCAGAAACATGTATAGCGAGGGTTTGTAAAAATATGCGGCCTCCTGGAAGTAACGATTCTGTAACTTTCAAAGCAAGTCAAGTTAACAGAATATATATATATATATATTATTATATTTATATAATATTTATATTTTAAAGATGCCCATAGGCCCTAAGGGTTGAAACTTGCTTTGGTACTACATGTAACAGCCCAAAATAAATATCTAATTAACTTATTAACATTAAATTTAAATCAGAGTGGCACTTACCTAACCAAATAAAGATGTAATTAATTAACTAAAGTCAAACTATGAATAGTGCTTACCTATGGTAGAAGTAGGCTTACCACAACAAGGTTTTGGGGATGACTCTCCACCCAACCATAGGCTCAATTGCGCAAGGATTTGCTACAACTGACCACCCCTGAGCCCTCATTCAACATACTACTGCCAGTAACTCCTAAGTCTTAGAACACCATTCTCAAAAGAGAATGAAAGATAGAATCTCGGAATGATGGAATGCAGGGATGCCTCTCATCTTCCTCACCATCTATTAAATAGAACAAACATTGGAAGGCGAACCACATGCACACACTCCATGTGTCTACTTGCAACTTTCTTTTGTTTTTTAGCTTTCTTGTTTTATTTCTTTACTTTTCTTTTGATTTTTAACTTTCTTGTTTTATTTTTGATAGTTTTCTTGTTTTATTTCTATTTATTCTTATTTAGAGCTTTAGTATGGTTATTACTATTTTTATTTTTATTATTTTTATTTATTTTCTTGTATATATTTTTAATACCATTTAATGATTTATTATTTTTATATTTATTATTATTTTATATTATAATTATTATTTTTGTATTATTTATTATTTATTATTATATTATTATTTATTATTTTATTAAGGGGAGGGATATTACAGTTGAATTGTCTTTAGCATTATTTCATTGCAAGTATTTGTGGATTTGATTAGTTTTCTTCCATTTGTGCCTTACTTCAGCAGTAGCTTAGAAGAGATAAAGGAACATCAAAAAGTTTTCAATAGGTGGATTTGTCCTCACTCCTCCCTCCAGGGATCATGGTTTGAGGAAGGAACCCCTATGCAGCTCCAAAAAGACAGAATTTTGATTTCCCATGGAATTTAGGGTTTTCTGTTACTTAGGCCAACATTTTTATTATTTTGCAAGAATAGGATTTGATTGCCATTTCTTATATATTCAGTACTACATTAGATATCATCAAGGTTTCATATTATTTTGCAAGTTTTCCCATGCATGAAATAGGCAACTAGCTCATGAAATTTTGTTTTCCTTGGTTACTTGAAATCCTTCTCGTTTACATGATTTATGGATAAATGTCAATGATTGATGTAGTGCAGGAGTTTCAGAAGTACAAAGAGATTTCATGATCAACAACCTCATCCCAACTTCATCCATCCATGATTATCACCTTCTTTCACTAAATCCCTCACCAAATTCATCATTCCATAAAAATACTTCTTCAAGCTTGTTGAGCAAATCCAACCATCTCACAACTCTGGTTTTGAGCTCTGCAGTGATCCTAGGAACTCCCTTGCCTAATTCCATCCACCAAACACCTTCCCTAAGCCTTAAATCACTATCCAAACCCCTCCTTTTTCTCTTGGCTGTATCCTGTAGGAATACAGGGGATCTTGTAGAAATTCAGGACATCCTGTAGGTTTACTTGTAGTGGCCTGTTTTGATGCCGAATTGTGGAAAAAGCCCCTAGGAAGCTAGAAAAGGACCCCTACTTTCCTCCCAAGTCTTCTGACCATTCACCATCATCCCTAAGCCACCTGCCACATCACCAAAAGAAGTTAGCTTTCACACTTTCAGACAAAAAAGGCAAAAAGAAAAACAGAGTTATTTTGTTCATTTACATGCACAGTAGTAGAATGTTTGATGTTTTAATTTGCATGCCTAGGACAGTAGGATTGCATACAAGTTAAATTAGAATTCTTTTGAAGAAAAGCCTCTTAGCATATTAATTAGAAGAATGGTGTGTTTAAGCATTTGATTTCAGTCTTTTTTCTTACTGTAGTAGAAAATATTTGTTTTAGTGTAGATTTCTCTTTTCCTCATTGGTAATCAAGCTTCTTCTAAATCAATAGAAGTCTAGCTTGAAAAACCTTAGTGGTCTATCGCCAACTTAGTAGTGAAAAAGAGCGGACCCATCACATTTACTTGTGTATACAACACTATCACCTCCAAGTTTGTACAAACCCTGGGTTGATAAAGTAAAGTTGGTAGCCCTCGGCGTTGCAACATTCTTGCTGCAATACTGGTGCTCATCATTTTTTGGTGCCATTGCTAGGGAGGTGTCTGAGTAATATGTGATTTCTGCTTTCTTTCTTCCATTTCTTATCTCTAACATTCTGTTATTAGCTTCATTTCTGCAAAAGTAATTTTGGTTGCTTTCTTTTCCATTATGCATTCTTGGCTTTCTCTTCCATTCTGCAAGTGAGATTTCATTCAAGCAATTATTTTTCATTCAATGAGTTAGTTTCCATTCAGTTTGTGATTTCAATTATGTAATTATTTTCAAAGCTTGAAAGAGAACACAAAACAAAACAAAAACACCTCTTTCATGCCTCGTAGGAATAGGGACAACTTAGGAAAATTTCTACCTAATAACCCCACCACTTCAAACAGCCAACCTTCCCTCTTCTTCAGTGGCTATGAATTGGAGGACCCCTTAGGTGAACAACCAGATATATTTGAAGATCCTACAAGGGGAGAAGAAGGAGAACCCATTCCAGCTGACCCAATGGCTGAAAATAGAAATGATAGAGGAGATAGAGAAAGAATTGAGGGTGCCTTTCCCATCAGAGAAACTAATGTGGATACCAAGATGAAGACTATAAGCCCCTCTGATCTTCCTCATTTCCATGGCCTGGCCTCAGAAGATCCAGACACTTTCTTGTTTGAGTTTGCTGCCATATGTAGAACCTATGATTACACCAATGATGAGCAGAAGTTGAAACTATTCCCATCCACTCTCAAGGATGCAACTTTGCGCTAGTTCACGGGTTTACCTAGGGATATCATCACAACCTAGGCTCAGATGTAGCAAGCCTTCAACAACAAGTATCGAGATTACTACAAGTCCAAAGATATTAAAGAGGAAACTTTTAGGATGACCTTAGGGCATGATGAATCTCTAGAGGATTATGAAGAAATATTCTAGCTTAGCTACAAAAGGGCTAGGTGCACACTTGACCGTCAGTCACTGAAGCTAGTCCTATTTAGAGGGGTAAGGGAAGATCCTTTGGATACCCTAAACTTGTTAGTAGGAGGGGACATCTACCAGCTACCCTATGAATATATCAAGACTGTCTTTAGGAACCATTATAGGGAAATTAGGAAAAAGGGTAGGGGTAGTCAACCTATGGTGAGTCCATCCTCTTCTAATACATCTATCAAGGGTGAAATTGGAAATAGGTTGGAATATTTCAAGAGTGATATGTTGCAAACCCTTTCCCTATAGATGGACACTATGCACATTAAGAGAAAGCATGAGGAAGCAGAGAGAGCCTTAGACATTTTCTGCCTTAGATGCACAAGGAGGCACCCTAGGAATGAATGTCCATTGAATTTGATTGAAGTTTGCTCGGTCTGTGAAGAAAACCACTCCACAGACAAGTGCCCTTCTCTACCTAGACTAAAAGTTGTGTATCAGGGAGTTGAAGGGGTGTCTGGACAACTCTGCTATATAAATCAAAGGAGACCTCATGGGCCTCAGCCATACCAGTAGGGCATGCAAGGGTCATCACATGCTTATTACAACCCTAGCTAGACCACATCCATTCTCTCTTGGGGGCCTCATGTTCATCCTTCGTGGTCTACATCTCCTCCTTGGTCTTTTGCACCTTAGTACCATTCCTAGCCAACCAGCCAGTCATTTCAGCCATATGCTCTACCACAGCCTCAGTGTAATGCATTGCCCCAAGGGTGGAGGCCCCCATACAACAATGCTCGAGCTTTATTTCCTTCACCACCTACTCAACCACAACTTTTACACCTTGCTCCACCTAAACAACCCCAAACGCCTGCCTAGCCAAATCTGAACCTGAACAACAAATAGGCACAACAAGTGTATAGTGGAGAGACATCCTATTCTGCTTATGTCGTGGAGATTCAGGAAATCAACCTGAGATCTGGGAGAGTACTCCCGAACAACCAAACTCTACCTCCACCTAGGGAGAGTGAGGAGGAAAGAGAGGAAAGCATGCCTAGAGTAAATCCACCACCCTTTCCTGAGAGATTAACTCAACTAATCTACCCTACCCCAGAAAAGAATGAACTTCTTGGTGAATTGAAAAATCTATGTTTCAAAATTCCACTTCTCCAAGCCATAAAGGATGTACCTATTTACAACAAGTTTATTAAGAAGAAGTGCTTCAAACATTGAGGGAGGAGAAAAAGAGAAACCCCTACCATTAATGTCATTGGAGAGTTGTTCGACTTAATGCTGAGGCAGGTAATTTTCCCAAATAATTTGGACCCTAGAAGCCCTGTAGTAGATGTGCACATCAATGGCACCATTGTCCCACACATTTTGATTAATATTGGGGCTACCATTACTGTAATGACTAAGGACACCATGCTCAAGCTCAATCTCCATGGTTCATTGAGAAAGACCACAACAGTCTTGCAACTTGTAGACCATTCCACAATGACCCCTGAGGGGATCGTGGAGGATGTGATGGTCTCCATGGAATCTTGGGAGTACCCTACAGAATTCCTAGTTCTCGAGCCTAAGGCCAAGCTTACTGGTTACCCTCTCATCCTTGGGAGGGCCTGGTTAGCCACTGTCGATGCCTACATCAGTTGCAAGGCTAAAAATATGACTATAAAAAATGGGCATATGTCCAAGCAGCTAGTCCTATACCCTCCTACCCAACCATCTCTAGAACATGACTTACCTTTGTGGTTGGAAGAGGAGGAAGAAGATGAAGTTTGCTCAGCCCAACTCTATACCTTAGAAGCAACCATGAGAGGAGGACAACTGGATGAAGATGATTTGATTGAACACATACTCCAAAGTCCAACTCCCAGCACATTGTCCTTAGAGGAAGTGGTAAAGGAAACCCATAACAACCATTAGATTGATCTATGATTAGCTTATTCAAACCTTACTCATGTCAAAACCATAGAATTTGGCCCTAAGAGAACTATGAAAATCAACTCATCTCTTTCTATACACCAAGAAGAAAAGTTGTGCAACATGCTAAAGAAACATTTGGATGCCTTTTCTCAGAGTTACAAAGAAATGAAGGGAGTGCACCCCTCGGTGTGTATTCACCACATTTATATCAAAGAAGGTTGCAAACCAGTCCAACAACCCCAAAGGAGAATGAATCCAAATCTCAAGGATATAGTCAAAGAAGAACTGCAAAAGCTGCTAGATGCAGGATTCATTACCTTATCTCGGACAATGAGTGGGTATCTCCTTTGGTGTTGGTTCCAAAGAAAAATGGGAAGTGGAGGATTTGTGTCGATTACAGAGAGTTAAAGAAAGCAACAAAGAAGGGCCATTTCCCTCTACCTTTCATTGACCAAGTGCTAGATGGCCTAAAAAGTTTTTCTCTTTCCTAAATGGGTTCAATAGGTACAATCAAATCTAGATCATCCCGGAAGACCAGGATAAAACCACATTCACTTTTCCTTGGGGTACTTTCGCTTATAGGGTCCTTCCTTTTGGCCTATGCAATGCCCCTACCACTTTCTAGAGAGCAGTCCTGAGTATATTTGTCGAGCTAGTCCATGATGGAGTAGAAAATTATATGGATGATTTTACACCCTATGAGTGTGATTTCTTGGAGGCTCTATCCAACTTAGGTAAGGTGTTGAACAAATGCATTGAAATGAACCTGTCCCTTAGTTTCGAAAAATGTGAGTTCTTGATGACTGTAGGGACTGTTCTAGGTCATTCAATATCCCAAAAAGGACTGCAGGTGGACCCAAATAAGATAGCCATCATCTAGAGGGTCCCACCTCCACAAAAACAGAGAGATGTCCAAAGTTTTCTAGGTTTAGTTGGATACTGTCAGAGGTTTATAAAAGACTTCAACAAGTTAGCTTCTCCTTTATTTGGGATGTTGGCTAAAGACTCTAAATTTTTATGATGAGAAAGATGTCAAGAGGCCTTGGACACCCTGAAGGACAAGTTGACCACTGGACATATTCTCTGAGCCCCAAATTGGGCCCTTCCTTTCCATATACATGCTGATGCCTCTCACAAATCCATAGGAGTAGCTCTAGGCCAGATAGATGACAAGTTATCTTATGCCATTTACTTCATCAGTAAGAATCTATCAAAGGTTGTACTGAACTATACGGTGACTGAAAAGGAGCTCCTAGTTGTTATGCATTCATTGAACAGATTTAGGCATTACATTATAGGTTACCAAACATTTTTACATACTGACCATGCTGCAATTAAATACTTGATGAATAAACCTGATGTGAATTCTTAGATTATTAGATGGTTACTTTTATTACAACAGTTTGATCTAACTATTATTGATAAGCCTAGCAAGGATAATGTTGTTGCAGATTTTCTGTCTAGATTAACTTTGCCTGTAGGGGAGGAAGGAATGGTCGACGATCAGTTACCTGATGAACACCTATTCTCCATTTCATTTCTCTCTCCATGGTTTGCTAACATAGAAAACTACTTGGTGTCTGCATAGTTCCCACCAAATTTTTCCTCTTAAGAGAAAAGTAAGATTGTGAGGAAGAGCACTCCATTCACTTGGATTGGGGGAAACCTCTTCAAGCTAGGCCCAGATCAAATTATGCTAAGATGTGTCAGGGAGGAGGAAGTCTTTGACATCCTTCTGACCTGTCATGATGGGCCTTGTGGAGGCCACTTTGCAGCCAAGAGGACAACATTCAAGGTGTTACAAGCTGGTTATTATTGGCCCACTCTTCATCAAGATGTGAGAAGGTATACTAGTCAGTGTGATTGGTGCTATAGGATGGGAAAGCCTACTTCGAGGGATGAAATGCCTCTACAACCTCAAATGAATTTCGAGCCATTTGACAAGTGGGGCATGGATTTCATTGGACCTATTGACCCTCCATCTAGGAAAAATAAGTACATCATTGTGTGCACTAACTATTTGACCAAGTGGGCTGAAACCAAGGCAATCAAGGCAGAAACAGAGGAGAAAGTGGTTGAGTTCTTAAGGGAAAATGTATTTATAAGTTTGGGTACCCTAGAGAACTGGTCACAGATCAAGGCAACCAGTTTACATCTAACAGGATTGAAGACTTGTTAAGCTAGCATGAGATCAAGAATAGAACATCCACTCCTTATCACCCACAATCTAATGGGCAAGTGGAGGTGAGCAACAAAGCATTGGAGGGAATTCTGGGCAAAGTAATCAGCAGCAACAGAAAATATTGGGAAGATAGATTAGTTGAGGCCACTTGGGCCTACAATACCACCTGGAAGACCACCACGAGATTCATTCCCTATGAGTTGGTATATGGGAAGAAGGCCCTACTGTCCATTGAATTTGAGTAAAATACATTAAGAATGGCAGCACAACTAGATCTAGATCTCACTAGTGCACAAAAAGAGAGATTTCTCTAGCTGAATGGGTTAGATGAGTTTAGAATGCAGGCCCTCCTACACACAGAGGTGACTTAAGTTCAAAGGAAGATTTGGCATGAAAAGAACATAAAAGAAAAATAATTCCAAGAAGGTGATTGGGCTTTGTTGTATGACTCCAGATAAAAATATTTTAAAGGAAAGTTAGGACTAGGTGGTTAGGGCCTTATGTCATAGAGAAATGCCATGATAATGGTTCAGTGCAGATAAGAACCATTGATGCGAGGCTATTCCTTTACTTGTCAATGGGCATAGATTGAAGGTTTACAAGAAGCCCTTGTCAAAGCAAGAATTCATTGATGGCATCAGCAAGATAGTGATGGTGGTGGAGCAAGTCTTAGCTTCTACCTCATCAAGTCACTGAAAAAGAAAAAAAGAGAAAAAAAATGAGAAAAAATAAGGAGACTCAGCTGAAAACCTCCATGAGGCACTTGAGTCCCACTGTTGGGTTGAAAACCTCTAGAGATAGCCCAATGGTGTCAAAACAAAAAAGATAAACAAAAAGATCTCTAGGCGAAAACCTCTGTTGAGGTGCCCAGGCTAAGCATATAGGATGAAAATCTCTTGGAGTTAGACTAGTTTCTTTCAAAAAGAAAGAGAAAAAAAATAAGTAAAAAGAGAAAAGAAAAACTTTGAAATATTGTTTTAGGTCAAAAGGAGGAGGACGAAAGCAACAAGAGAGGATCAAAAGGACCTATACAATTCATGTTTTCGTTCCTCCATTCCATATCCTTCATCATTCCATCCATTTTTTTACTCATTTAGCTCAGTTTGCAAGGGTTCTGTGTTTTCAACAGGATTCCATGTAAACCTACAGGATGATCTTGTTGGAATTACAGTGGCTTGGGAATCCCAAAAAAAGTAACCTTAGAGAAAGGGAATGACTTGCTTATGTCAAAAAAGTAAATGTCTACTTCACCATCTCATAACCATGCCTCTTTCGACCATGATCGCCCCTGCATTCATCCAATAAAGTTAGTTTCAAAAAAAAAATTACAGTTTTCAAAAGAAAAAAACAGATAAAAGAGGATGAAGACAGAGAACAAGGGGACAACACCTAAAAGCTATACCTCTCATTCACCAATCCCTAGACCCTTCTCTACACATGCCAACCATACTCATGCTCCAGAAGTGAAGGAGTGATAAAATTTTTGAGGGAGAGGCAGCTACAGGACATCCTGTAGGAAATCCTATAGCAACCTGTCCCACAAAAAACAAAATTCACGGGTTGCAGTCAGCTTTAGCATGGAGATCCAGAGGTCAAAGAATCTCTTCCAGATATTAGCAGCAACATCAAGATCATCAGCATCACCATCCAGTACCTAAACATCAAAGAAAAACATTAGAGGACAATAAAAAAAGAAGAAGAGAAAAAGACATGCAACAAATATACAGCAAGGACTTCACTCTCCAACAAACAACATCAAGGCATCATTACCACAGGTATGCATATCGATTCCACTCTCTCGTTAGCATAATATGATAAAACATGTAAAGTTGTGAAAGAGTTGGTTTTATAAGCGAAAGGTGGCAAATTAACTTGGCCACCTTTAGTTAGTCAACGAGGAGAATACAGTTAGTTCCTCACACACGTGGCAACAGTCAAGTTAGGAGAAAGGAGAGATGAGGTTGAAATTGGTTAAGCTAAGGATGCTCGAAGTGGGAGTTGATTACGAGGTAAGGAGAATGATGATGTGGTAGTGGGACCAACGGTCCAAAAATGGATACTCGTACTTCGGCTACCAGCACACCATCCCACTCAAATCACCCATATGAGGAAATAAAATCTCGATTCCCGTGCATAGGAGGCATTCACATTCTCGAGACTACACCAAAGAAAAGTTTCTCTCGGCCCTGAAGTAGTCTACAGGAAAGATAGTGAGCAATTTTTCCAGCACAGGAGCACCTATAGGAACAGTCACCTACAGGATTGGCAGTGAGCATTTTTGAAGGGAAAAACCAGAGGCTAGCTTTGTCGGGCAGTGATAAGGAGGTAGGAGCTATATTTTCCCACAATTTCCAAGTAAAAAGCATATAGAAAAGCCTTCTATTTTGTTGAAGAGATTGCAATTTAGGGGAATTGTACACAAAATTTTCATTTAAAATTATTCATCCATTAGAATTTGGTATAAGACATATACAACCTATTGGGCTATTAATATGTCATTATTATTATCACTTTTGAATGCTTATTCCACCCATTTCTACCATTATTTATCACGTCATTTATCATAATTTATCATATAATTCTATTTTATAATTATTTATGCTCTTATGGATAAATATTATTTCTTCTCCTTTATTTTTAATAAATTGATTATTATGCATGTTTTTATCAATGATGGTTTATTAATAAATTTGTTCACCATTTTAGCCTTCAAGATATTTTCCAAATTGAAGACTTGATCATTAAATGTGCCAACTCATAAATTCGTTGGAATAAGAAGTGACAGTTTTGTATTGAACGGTTTGGGCAAATGGAGAAGAATATGGAAATTCTGAAACATGGGTTTTGTTCAGAACGGACAAAATTAGTCTTTTAATGAGCAGTTTTCCCAAATTCGGCCCATACTAAGAGAAACAGAGGGTTTGGTGAAGATGTTTTTCTCAAATTCGCTATTGTGGTCATTTTCCAAATTATTCCAGTTGCAATGCCAAATTCGACCTATTCCTATTGAATGGTTGATGGAAAGATATTTCAGATATGATCTTGCTTATCAATTTGTTGAGAACAATCCAATTTTGTAATAGAAATCATATTGTAATCATATCTGTTGTAACTTCTCTCTGCTCTCTGTGTATTTGAATGAGAACAGAGATCAGAGAAGGGGAATTATGGATTTTCATGATGGATGATTAAAGAGAGAATTAGATAGATTAGAGATAGATAGGATAGGATAGGAGGAATGGGAGAATTACCATTGAGAAATTATAACTGTTATTGTTGACTCTCGTTGTTGAAGTAGAGAATGAAACTACTGTAATGTTTATGCAATGATTAACATATAAAAACAATTGTTGTTCCTCCGCATCTCTTGAAGTAATCTAGCGGTGCTTCACTAGTGGCTAAGGGCCTGGCCCTGGTGGATCCACTTGCTTCTTGTATCATTATTTTATAGTTTTGTGTGATGGTTTGATTTCATTTTCATTCCTTTAATTTGTTTTATTCAGTAATCTTCTGTTTCTGAACATTTCGCTGAATCACCCTGTTACATCAAAATTGTGATTGGATTGTGTTGATAGCAAGATTATTATTTATAACTTAAAATGTCATGCTATTAATTCTAATATAATACTTCGCTACCCATTGTATATTTTGTTGTTCATTTATAACTACGATTATTGTTCATTTATAACTATGAACGCTATTCATTTATGTTGGGTCCCTATAATACTAGTGATTACCCCATTACTATTGTAGTTGCATCCCTTATTAATATTTTTGTGCCCCTATTGTCCCCATATTGTTATTATTGTTCCCCATAGAATCTCTCTATTGTTATTTTTGTGGCTTTATATTATTATTGTTAGGTCGGCTGGGTTATATTGTGACTCCTTAGACTCCTATATATAGAAAGGAGGTTTTGTCATTTGTATCATCCAAGAATTGTTCATTTATGTAATGTAAAGGAGGTTGCCCCCTCGAAGAGGCTAAATTCGAAGGCGTGGATCTATCTTTTCTATCTTTTTCTTGAGCTGGTTTCATAACATTTGGTATCAGAGCTTTGGATTCTAGGGTTTCGCTGCTCCAAACAGGTCATCGTGGCATTTTCGCTATAACGTTTTTCCTGTGATGTTTCAGAAGCTAAAAAAAATGCATTTGAGAAGAAATTGCACTGAATCTCGGGTCCGAATTTCAGAACTTTTCACGCTATGTTTGCGGAGATATGATCTGAGGAAGTTGGTCTTCTTGCAGACTTCTGAATTACATTCCAAACAGGTGACCTCGGAAAAATCGTCATAACTTTCTCTCTGAGCATCGGATTGAAATTTCGTAAGAAGGTACAAAAAGAGGACGGACTGTAGTTTCTTGTATGTATTTTTTTGGAGTCAAATATTGAAGCAATGACTTGTGGCATATCGTACAAGTTCGCTCTACTGAACTAGTCTATAAGCAGGTCACTGTGGGAGATTTCACATAACTCTTCCTCGGACAATCCAATTTGGATCAGACTGGTGTTATTGGAAAGAGGACACATGGGGCTACTACAGGTCACAATTTCAGAACTGGATGATTTGAATGTACAGAGATACATCAGAGGCAATATCGAGCTCCTACAAAGTGAAAAAAGGTGTGTAGATTCTTTTAAATTCTTGCTTAAGCTTGGTTTGAAAAATTATTTTGAAGGAATTCAAAGGGCATAGCAGAGCATTATTATAGGTAGCTGATGCCTTGAGGAAAGAAAATGCAAACATCTAGTAAGGAACCTGAAAGCTCTAGCATGACTTCATGAAGAAGAGGAAGAAATGCTACATGATATATCAAAATTACAAGAACAAGTGCAACAAATGTCACTCTCACAAAAGTTAACAGAAGCTAAGATAAATGGCATGGAATCTAAGATAAAGGGCGTGGAAGCTAAGATGGATGATTGGAAGACAAATTTGAAGGCAGGCATGGACGATTTGAAGACGGATTTGAAGACAAACATGGAAGAATTGAAGATAGATTTGAACACAAACTTGAAGACAAGCATGACAGATGTGAACACAGATTTGACAAATTTTCTACAAGAAATACTTACTAATGGTGAAAAGGTAGTAAAGGAAACTCATGATGCGAACAAAAGAAATGTTAATCATGATTCCATAGACTCTAATGTGGGATCGAAGACCCATCATTTTCCAAAAATCGATATGAGGAAGTTTGATGGCAAGGATCCCGCAACATGGATATTACAGATGGAGCAATTTTTATCTCAATAATGTGCAAAACACTCAAAAGGTACGTATTGCAACTTTATATTTGGAACCAAATCAGTTTGTATGGTATCAATGGCTTTGCTCTCGTAAACAATTTATCACTTGGCCAATTTTTACGGAAGAATTGATAGCACATTATGAGGATACAAAAAGCAACACTTTTTTTAGCCAATTGATAAGTCTCAAACAAAAGGGTTCAATAATGGAGCACATGGAGGAGTTCCAAAAATTGAACATAAGGGTAAAAGATATTCCAGAGGAGCATAAGATTGATGTGTTC
>APFE031078749.1:0-12810 GCA_000404065.3 Pinus taeda | reverse complement strand
ATCATCCAAGAATTGTTCATTTATGTAATGTAAAGGAGGTTTCCCCCTCGAAGAGGCTGAATTCTAAGGCATGGATCTATCTTTTCTATCTTTTTCTTGAGCTGGTTTCATAACAATTTATAACTACAATTTTTGTTCATTTATAACTGTGATTGTTGTTCATTTTTCTATATTAAGACCGTTGATTCAGTTACATTTGCAGTTGCTGTGTATTTCTATTTAATTAGCCCTGATGTTCAGTTATATTTAAGATTACTGTTCAATTCTAATAATTTAGCATTGCTGTTCCTTTCCATTAATATTTCATTTCTGTAAGATGAGCTTTGTTGTTCAATTCATTTTTGTTAGATGAAGCTTTGCTATTCATTTTTTCAATAAACTTAGTTGTTGTTCCTTTTCTGCAAGGATTTGATTTCACCTTTTAACTGATATTGCAGCAAGTGTGTTTTAGTGAGCATTTCTAATTGAATTGCCATCTCCAGTTATTTGCTTTAGTGTGGATTGAAAGATCAACAACTGTAAAGAACATTGACTATAGCAGTCTAAGTTCTCAGATTGGAGATACTGTTTATGATTAATTTCATTGGCATCGGTTGATAGGGGAAAGAGTTATCACTACTGTATCCTCGACTGATGATTGCTATAGTTCCTTGAGTAAATGATTTAATTGCAGAGAATTTGAGTTTCTTGCCATTCCAATTAGGTTTTGTTTCTAGCATCCATTTACTTTTGCATTTTAAGCACCATATTGCAAAACATTACTCTTGAGTAAATAGTCGCCACAGGCTGAGTACACTCTTGAAATAAAATCACACTTTTTATCACTCAACATTTTGGCGTCGTTTCCGGGGAGAGTGTAGCCATTTCTAAAGAGTAGTGTGCATCTGATGGGTGCCTGTTAGGAAAGAATTGGGTATTAAAAACGGAAGGTAAGAACCTGCGTACGGAGCATGTAAAAGCCCTCCTCCCCCGCCCGCTTTCCAGCAGAATTGTTAAAGAACTTAGGGTAGAAATAATTGTTTGAATTTCTATGTGAATGACTAAAAAAAGATAGAAATTTTGAAAAACAAATCTCATGATTTCACTTAAGTGGTGATGTAAGCACCACCCATTTCACTAACTAATTGATAGGAACATTTGAAGGAGGAGCCTTAAAGAAACACATGAAGAACATCTTATATTATGGTAAGAAATGGCTCACATTTCTACTTTTGAATTCCCTATCAAAGATCTAGGAGGAGTGAGACAAATGCACATCATTCCCCCATCCTCTCTACCAAATTTTCATGGTCTAACAAATGAAGATCCAGATACATTTTTATTTGAGTTCGAAATACTTTGTAGAGGATATGATTATTGTACTATTGTTCAAAGGTTGAAAGTGTTTCCTCTTACTCTAAAAGGAGCAGCTCTTTGATGGTTCATGAACCTAGGTGGGAATTGCATCCAAACATGGGAGGACATGAAGAACATATTCTTGAAGAAGTACCAAGACTACTACAAATCCAATGAAGATATTTTTGATATGATACAAGGGGAAGATGAAAGCTTGGAGGACTATGTAGAGTGATTCATTACAACCTTCAAAAATCAAAGCATAAGCATTTGAAAAAAGAGATCTTAAAAAACACTCCTACTCAAAGGAATCAAAGATGAATTTTTAGAACTCTTAAATCTGATAGGAAAAGGTGATGTTTTTCAGTTATCATATGATGATGTTTGTGAATTGTGCATAAGGTATTCAAGAGGAATCTCTAAGGCTGGTAAGAATTCTAGAGATGTTTGCTCTTTCTTTTCCAAATCTGCTACAAGAACAGGAGACATAAGAGCTGAAATCAATGTTTTATTTGAAAATTTTAAAGTTGATTTTATTAGCTTTCTAAGTTCAAAATTGAATGCTTTGCAGGTTCAGAAAAATAAAAAATTGGATGAAGAGTTTTGCCCTCATGACCGAAAGGAGCATCCCATAAATAGTTGTTCTTTATTATCTAGGATGGAAGTAGCATATCAAAGAGATGAGGAAGTTGCAACAAGGTCAAAACCATGGAAATCATGACCTACAGGTATGGTTCAAAACACTTCCTCTCCACTTTCTTACTTGAATAATCCATTATGGAATACTAATGTGTTAGGACAGCCATGTCAATATAACCACCACCAAACTCGTCTACAAGTTTGGCATGGTTCATCTTACGATTGCATGACCACTCTCCCTCATCTTGTAACATAAACACATTCTCCATATTCTTCACTCTTGCTTCTACAACATCCTACTTGCATATCAAAATCATCCACTCAACCCAATCAACTACATTATCAAAATACTCCATTCCGTACACAATTTCCTGCTCAACTCATTCCACACCCTCACCATAATAAACCAATACAACATGCTTATAGTGTTGAACTGCAAAATTTTCCCACCCTTCCCACACATTTTATCTCACATACGCCATTGGAGAAAACTTACAATGAGATTCAAAATGTTTCAAATTCAAAAATTGTAGAAGTTATGGGAGAAAATGAGGTTTCTTCTAGTTTGCATCAACACACTATTTTAAAAGCTCAAGAAATTCATGATATGATCACCATGGGAAATCAAGAAAGTAAAGGATATATTGAAGATTGGTTTCACTCCATCACTTGTGTGTAGCATCATCTCCATACTTCAACAATTTTTGACACCATATTTTCAAGGGAAGTTGGCTTCTCATACCCTAATATTCATTAATATGCATTTTTCAAATTTGGGTATGTGCATACATGAAGCCTTATTTCGAAAGTGGTTCCATTGGAAGTACTCCTATACGTAATCATATTCATTCTTCAAATCAGAGTAAGTTAGTGCAAAAAAAAAATGACAAATAAATACATTTTGTTTTAATGTAAAAATAGTTGTTTTTGTTGCAACACGCTGTGGAAATCAACATCGGTGATAAATGTTTTAATTTATTTGTGTATGTAGATGATTTGTAATGGAAATAATAGCTCTACAAACACTCATATTCATTTTTATCACCAATTTGAAAAAAAATGCTTGAATATCATATTTTTTGGCTTGTGGGCTTGATGAAATTTCTGAAAACACAGCCGGGACAGTCATGTTTTGAGGGGAAAAAGGGAAATATTTTTAAAACCTGTTTCTATCTTAAGTATCCCTTGATGCCTACTTTCCAACCCAATTTGGATTTGAAACGAATTAGAACCAAAACATTGACAAGGTGTCTAGTAGGCAGCTTAGGAATAGAGTTGGAATAGTCACTTTTTGGAGGCCTAAATGAAAATATTTTTAAAACCTGTTTCTATCCGAAGTCGCCCTTGATGTATGCTTTCCAACCTAATTTGAATCACTCAATTTGGATTTGAAACGAAAAAGTTAGAACCAAAACATTGACAAGGTGTCTAGCAGGAAACTCAGGAATAGAGTTGGGATAGTCTATTTTTCAAAGCCTAAATGAATGAAATTTTAAAACTAGTTTCTATGGTAGATTTCCCTATGAATATAATTTACAATTCAATTAGAATCACTCATTTTCAATATCGTATTAGGAAGTTAAGATCAAAATACTGACTGTCTATCGTAAATCAACACTCTTAAAACTATGTCTTTCCAGCTGTTCCTTAGACTATTTGACATATCAATTCTTCTTGTCTTAAAAACCTATTTCTATTGGAGATAAATAAATGAACATAATTTCATTTCCAATTTGAATCATTCAAATCCAACATCAAACAAAGAATCTATGCTTAAAATATCCACTGTTGTTCTAAGTGGGGTAATCGAAAATGACTCTATTATGCAAGGTGTTCTAAGTAAAATTGACATATCATATCATTGAATTTTTAAAACTTGTTTATATTGGAGATGTAAATTTGAATTAGTTCTCATCTGGATTTGGAATCACTCAATTTGAATGAAAAACAAAGAAGTTGTGATTAAAATAGCATGATTGACCACTACTCTCCTGCAAGTGACAAATAAATTTTACTTTGTTATTTTCTCCATGGATTTGTTATATAGAGTAACTACTTGTTTTTTTTTGCATAATTCTTGGATTAGGGGAGCCTGATCACCTCTCTTTCTCCATGATTTAATGTTTTATTGTAGGTAGACACTCGTTTTTTTGCAAGTCCTAGAAGAATAAAGAAAGTCAATTTATGGACGAGTGATTCTTGAAAGAAATTTTAATGAAACAAGAGAATTTAATTCAACTCATTACCTAGCAGATTCATAACAAAAGAAATGAAGAATTGATTTCCATTTGAAGATTCATGTCATGTCACTACCACCAAAACATTTTTCAAAGAGATCATTTT
Organism: Pinus taeda; assembly: GCA_000404065.3. Taxonomy (NCBI): domain Eukaryota; kingdom Viridiplantae; phylum Streptophyta; class Pinopsida; order Pinales; family Pinaceae; genus Pinus; species Pinus taeda. The sequence continues at coordinate 8,493 of APFE031078749.1, read as the reverse complement.
TTTCCTTGCCTTAAGAAATAACATCATGGCTGTTGTAACTTAATTTATTTCTTTACATACTATTTTTAAATAAAATGTTGTTTTTTTTCTGATTTCTCTTATATTTTTATGTTTCAGGTGTTGCTTCCTTCAAATTGTAACCCATCCTCAACATCAATGTAGTGAACAACTAATTCGTTTTGCGTGCCTGCATTTGTTGTGTTGTTCCTCCTAAGGAACAACTGTTGTTCCTCTTAAGGAACAGTAGCCATTCCTCTTAAGGAATAGCAATCTTGATTACTCATATTCGTTTGCTGTTCCTTTTAAAGGAACAATTGTTATTTCTCTCAAGGAATAGCAGTCGTCCCTCTTTAGGAACAACAGTTTTGCACACTTTACATTTTAAGGAACAACACTTCTGCACTTTTGCTGTTCCTTTCAAAGGAACAACACTTCTGCATTTTTGTGGTTCCTTTCAAAGGAACAACACTTCCATATTTCTTCTGTTCCTTTCAAAGAAACAACACTTTCCCATTTCTGCTGTTCCTTTCAAAGGAACAACACTTTTTGGGCAAACTGGTGAAAACTGTAGTGTCGCTTTCCACCTATTTTTGGAGGCCTTCCCCTTAGTAAAATTGAGTGCACAATAGCTCGTTGGAAAGCTTGTCAAGTCTACTTTTCAGAACATCTTGAATTTGGCAATTTGGAATTCATTTGCTCTATTAAAAGTCAAATCTCCCAAGACTGATCAAAATTAGCAGAATGAGGCTGCCGAAATGCATAGTGATGTTGCAATCAACTTTTTAAAGCCTTCCTCAACTCAAAATTGAGCTCATGATAGCTCATTCGAAAGCTATTTGTGTTTAAGTATCAGTTGATGCACCAAGAAAGTCATTTGGGCATCTCATATAGGAGAAAAATTGATTTTACCAAGGTCACTCCAAAGGTGCACTAACCCTCCTAAGGCCAATGATGTTTTAAACATTTCTCCCAAACCATAAAACCTGTGTAAAAAATAAAAGAGGTTTTTCTTTGTAAGTCAATTACAGACAAAAAATTCTCTCACTTTTTTCAAATTCATCTTTTCTTTCCCAGAAACACAGTTTGAAGAAAATTGTCCCTTATGTGTGGTGAATGGCTTGTTCCTTGGAATGATTTCTCGATAAATGATGGAGACCTGATGTTTGATGATATGAAATGACATAATAACTTTTGATATCCATCATACCTTCTATGCTCAGATATATTTGAACAACACTTTTGTGTGTATTTTTCTTTGCTATTCCCTACAAGGAAGAACACTTTTTTTGAGTGTTTTTGTTGTTCCTTCAAAGGAACAACACTTTGGGAGTATTTTCAAGAACAACCCTTCCTTACTCTTGTTGGATTATTCCTAGTTCATCTCAACCACATTTTACTGATTCCCTTTCATGGCATGAAGTACACTACTTTTATGAGGACAAGAATTATGGATTCTATTAAAACAAGTTAATATCATTCATGTTATGATCTTTAACAAGACAACTCCTTGATGATAGATTATTTTCAAAAGAGATGCAATTATTTATATACTACTTTAATACATTGTTTTCTGCTATACATGATATTGATTGGTCATCTTAATACCATGTTGGTTCCACCCTTCCTGGTTATAATCTTCTCTATCTATAATAAATGAGATTATGGGTATATTTTTTTCTATTGACATGTTCAACTTCTTTCACCTCTTAAGGAGTACTGAGCCTCCCTCTTTTTATCATAAAAATATGTAATAACAACAAAATTTTGTTCGCAGATGGAAGATAGGGGGTCTCATTACGAGCCAGCCTACCATGTTCATAAGATTGTAACAACGTGACATTCCCATTATGACCACCACACTGGGGTTATGATCCATTGATAGCCAAATTATCCTTGGAACAGGAGGTCTCATCATGAGTCGGCTTGATCACTTTTGCTACATCCCAGTGAATGGCAGTGTGGTTATTTGGTTACCACGGCAGCACACTGATCTCTTCTGTAGAACAACACTAGAACTTTCCATTTATAAATTGAGAATCCTGGCTCATACGGGCTAAAAAGCAACCCTGCCAAGGCTATGGAAGCCTGCTGGCAGCAGAGGATCTGCTTATGGTATTGAAGTTATATCTTATCGTCAATTATTACTATCATACCCTTTTCTTATTTTCTCTTTTTATCGGAGAAGTTATTTCCTTAAATTTTTCCCTGTTTTGAACCTTTACACATGAGAAATTGTTTTCTGATCAATTGCATAATTTTTAGCTAGAATATTGTCAGCAAAGAATGTTTTTGGCATATTGTTGTCCTTTTTCTTTTTTGCATAACTTATCATCAATCCAAAGCGTCTTATCTCTTATTCATAACTATATTTACATACTCTGCTTTCATTATAACCATAACTCTCATTGTCCTATCATTGATATGTGTCCATTGCTTCATTTACTGTCGTCTTGTTCATTCCCTTGCCTTGCTGTCAGCATAACACCTTTCATAGGTTTTATGGTCATGGAATCCCTTTTCCAATTGGAGGGGGTAATGTATACATTATGTGATAGCATGCGATCTGATTACTACACTCTACCATAACTTGTTGATTTGACAAAATATTAGTATTGCATGTATACAAAAGTTTTTCTGATTGAAATTTTTGCATGCATCTTATCTGTTGCTATTCAAAACTAACACTGTGGATTCAAGGACATTGTATGAAAAACAATGATTTGTTTACAGGAGAACGACAAGTATGGGGGGGAACTCTATTTGCAGCATGACCACACTATTGCAACTAACAAAAAAGGCTCGAGAAACTCGCGAACGCGCACAATTCTTCAAACATGATGTGCTTGCATGGCTTCCACATTTTGCATCACTTTCAGTATCCGCTCAGCCTACATCCACTTCAACAAATGCCAGTCCATACATGTCATTTTACATTTTTTTTTTGAGGTAAAACTTGAGGTAAACTCGCATAATTTTCTGATTTATTACGAATTTAGGAGAATTTCATGAAAATCCACTGAGCATTATTTATCATCGTTCATTACATATCTTTACCACTTCCCATTTTTCATCTTTCAGTTTGGGGGAGTGTTGTTGTCACTCATTTATTTCTTATGACCATGTCATTAATATTCTTTATCATCCATTGATATTCTTATTCATTCTCAACGCCCCCTTATTCCATGTTGTTTTACACCAAGCATAGATTTCAACAGATTGTGGCAACCACCTCAATTTGTTTTCTAGCATTGCATGAGGGCATGCTAATTCTTCAGTTTGGGGGAGGAATTGCTATGCATGATGGATGTTTTATACTTTCTTTCTCATTTAAGGCATACAATTTCATTTTTATACAGTGCAGAAATTGATTTCCGTATATTTTTAAAAACTATGAACTCAATTCTTGTGATTTTTGGATAACATAGACGTATCATTAAAATACACAAACCCAGATAATTTTAAGTTAAATTAGTTCATAAAATTTTGGAAATCATGCACTATCACCTACAGACATTTTATTTATATCTCATGATCTGTGCATCAAAACGAACTTATTTTTGGATCATAGAAGCATTAATATATTATAAATCTACTTTCAAAATTTCAGTAAAATCCGGTTTGTAGTTTTTGAGAAAAATGTTAATGAAGTTTGTTGTTACTTATATCATATTTTGCTACAACTTCATATACACATAAGTTGAACGTCAATAAAAAAATTGTTACACCTTCATCAATATTGCTAAAATTGAAATTCATTATATGAGGAAAAATTCATTTGTTCCATCCATTTCATGAGTCGGGATGAACAATTTTTTATTGCTTGGTTAACACACAGTCTTTGGGTTGCATGAGGACATGCAATATATTCAGTTTGGGAGTTTGTTGGGCTATTAATATGTCATTATTATTATCACTTTTGAATGCCTATTCCACCCATTTCTACCATTCTTTATCATGTCATTTATCATAATTTATCATATAATTCTATTTTATAATTATTTATGCTCTTATGGATAAATATTATTTCTTCTCCTTTATTTTTAATAAATTGATTATTATGCATGTTTTTATCAATGATGGTTTATTAATAAATTTGTTCACCATTTTAGCCTCCAAGATATTTCTCAGATTGTAGATTTGATCATTAAATGTGCCAACTCAGAAATTCGTTGGAATAAGAAGTGACAATTTTGTATTGAATGGTTCGGGAAAATGGAGAAGAATCTAGAAAATCCGAAACATGGGTTTTGTTCAAAACAAACCAAGTTAGTTTTTAATGAGTAGGTTTCCAAATTTTGGCCCGTACTAAGAGAAATAGAAGGTTCTCCGAAGACGTTTTTCTTAGATTCGTTGTTGTGATCGTTTTCCAAATTATCCCAGTTCCAATGCCAAATTTGACTTGTTCCTGTTGAATGATTGATGGAAAGATATTTCAGATATGATCTTACTTATCAATTTGTTGAGAACAATCCAATTTTATAATAGAAATCATATTGTATCATATCTGTTGTAACTTCTCTCTGCTCTCTGTGTATTTAAATGAGAACAGAGATCAGAGAAGGGGAATTATGGATTTTCATGATGGATGATTAAAGAGCGAATTAGATAGATTAGAAATAGATAGGATAGGATAGGAGGAATGGGAGAATTAATATTGAGAAATTATAACTGTTATTGTTGATTCTCGTTGTTGAAGCAAAGAACTAAACTACTGTAATGTTTATGCAATGATTAACATATAAAAATAGTTGCAATTCCTCCGCATCTCTTGAAGTAATCTAGCGGTGCTTCACTAGTGGCTAAGTGCCCGACCTTGGTGGATCCACTTGCTTCTTGTATCATTATTTTACAGTTCCGTGTGATGGTTTGATTTCCTTTTCATTTCTTTAATTTGTTTTATTCAGTAATCTTCTGTTTCTGGACATTTCGCTGAATCGCCCTATTACATCAAAATCGTGATTGGATTGCGTTGATGGCAAGATTATTATTTATAACTTAAAATATCATGCTGTTAATTTTGATATAATACTTCATTGTCCATTTCATATTCTATTGTTCATTTATAACTACGATTGCTGTTCATTTATAACTATGATCGTTGCTCATTTATAACTATGATTGTTGTTCATTTATAACAGCGATTGTTGTTCATTCTACTAGATTAAGACTACTGATTCAATTACATTTGTAGTTGTTGTGTATTTCTATTTAATTAGCCCTGTTGTTCAGTTATATTTAAGATTACTATTCAATTCTAATAATTTAGCATTACAGTTCCTTTCCATTAATATTTAATTTCTGTAAGATGAGCTTTCTTGTTCAATTCATTTCTATTAGATGAAGCTTTGTTGTTCAGTTTTTCAATAGACTTAGTTGTTGTTCCTTTTCTGCAATGATTTGATTTCACCTTTTAACTGATATTGCAGCAAGTGTGTTTTAGTGAGTATTTCCAATTGAATTTCCATTTCTAGTTATTTTCTTTAGTGTGGATTGAAAGATCAACAACTGCAAAGAACATTGACTATAGCAGTCTAAGTTCTCAGATTGGAGATCCTATTTATGATTGATTTCATTGGCATTAGTTGACAGGGGAAAGAGTTATCACTACTGTATCCTCAACTGATGATTGTTGTAGTTCCTTGAGTAAATGATTTAGTTGCAGAGCATTTGAGTTTCTTTCCATTCCAATTAGGTTTTGTTTCCAGCATCCATTTACTTTTGCATTTTAAGCACTATACTGCAAAACATTACTCTTGAGTAAATAACTGCCTCAGACTAAGTACACTCTTGAAATAAAAAATCGTACTTGGATTGATAACTAATGTGAAGATAACTAGGAGTTAAAAAGACACATTTTATCACTCAACACAACCCTCCACATCCATCAGGGAAAATGATAGGGGGATTTAACTAGAGGGAACCCACCAACACAGTGAGGATTCATCAGCACCCTCCTGTACTAGAGATATTCACAAGGCACAATTAAATGGGTTTCTTTGAAAAATTGAGGGGATATGATGCTGAAGTGGCCAGATACTTTGCTCTCTCCCTCATACCACTGACTAGGACCCATGCCACTTTTGTGGTGAAAGGCCTCTCTCTAGAACTCACCTCTAAAATCATAGGAACAATCACCACACTTCCTTTAGGGCTACCTTGGAGAAAGGAGGATAAGGGTAACAACCAAATTACAAAGAATAAATTCTTTTTGGAAGGAGAGGAGGCAATGGAAGACAAAAATGGGGTCACAATAGAAAGGCTACTATATCCTTCGAATGAAATTAGCTACCACCTTATTAAGTATATATCATGTGAAGATAGGTATAGTGTGGTATATGGATACCATTTAAGGTTTGGAGTGGACACACCTTGTCACGCGGAATGAGTCGAGGTTATGGACAAGATCGACCTTCCTAGTATCTAAAGATATCTGGTGACAAACAAGCCGATCAAAAAATATCTTTCTCTAAATATGCAATTAAAAAGAAAGGCAAACAAGTGTTTTAGGCCTACCTTGGGTCCAATGCAAGTTTGTGGAAGCCTCGCTCCCTTGCTCCAAATGAGCTTCCTTGAAGCGTAAGTCTGCAAACAAAAACAAGCAAACAAATTAAATAGCACCTAAAAAGCCAATATCATAAAAAATATTCATCATAATGATCAAGGAGATTATGAAACAAACCACATAAGACAATTTGTTGAGAAAAATGAATCTGATTGTATTAATTCAAATGAAAGAAGAGCTTTACAACCTGTGCCTTGATGCTTCACAAGCTCCTCCCAGGGTCCGACAAGAAGTCTCCTCTACATTGAAAAGTTTCACTCACTTCCCAATGAAACCAAAAGGTATGTGATCTCTCCTCTCAAGTTTAGCTAGGAAGTCCCAATTCCATCAGCATTTACCGTCAAAATGTTCAGTTTCTAACCTCCCTAGCAACTGACCCAATGCCTTAATTTATAGTGCAATGGAGGGAAGTTACTAGGTCCTCCTTCAAAGAGATAAAGCCCTCCTTCAAAGGGATAGCTCCTCCTATCAAGGGATTAGCTCCTTCTCTTTTGGGATGCATGAACCACCTTGGAGCGAACAATCCACGTCCAAATTCCTTCTAGAAACATCTAGAATTAACCCAAAGTGAGTTTTTTAGGATAAACTTGCGCATTTTTGACTTTTTTACAGGGTACACACCCCTTTACAGACAAGCGTGCAGGTACGCAGGGTATTATGAAACAAAGGGTGCGGGTCCGCAGGTAAAAGTAGGATGGAAAGTGCGGAACAAAGTAATATGCTGATTTTCAATGTCTCTCTCTTTTACGAAGTTGACATGAAGAGCTAAGGTCTGAGGGGACTTGCTTAGGAGGCTAGTATAAGTGATGATAGGACCCATACTGACTGCAATAATTCATGGTGACGATATTTTTGTGTAACAGATTGCCCCCTAAAGTGCAAAGTCTGTAGTAGATGAGGATTTCATTTATCATTTAAGAAGAGTGAAGTACTTTATCATTTCGAGGATTATCTTGCAGAGAGCCTGGTTGGAACCTGTAAAAACATTCAAGTGAAAAATATATATATGAGATCATACCATCGCTGAGGTAGGCATTCCCATACTCAGATCAAAACCGACTAGGAAACTAAAAACTGACTAGAAAACTATCTACTGGTCTCATATAGGAATGATCTTGTAACACATCATAAGTATAAACACATGTAGACACAGTATGGAAGCAGCCATCTGTTTATGAATAGTCTACAACATAATGAATACAAAATTACTTGCAGCCTGGATGGTGGAAACTAGATCTAGGGTCTTCATTTCTACTCCTCGAAATAGTACAATTCTATCCATGTGAATAAATGTGTCGAAGTCGAACATGGTAGAAACCACTTGATTACCAGTCGATGATGTAAACTGTTAACCAGTTGTGAGAGGAAACCACCAATAATGAAAATGGCTCTTCAAAGTACTTAGTACAATCCATGAGATGTGATTAGATGTGTCAATGTTCGAACATGTCATGGTCCTTCAATCGAAGGTCAAATGTGATTGCAACCTGTTCGTCGGAAGACAAGAAACCTGCCATTGAGGCATGCAGATCCCAAGGTACTGGCGATTTCTAGATCATATTTCTAGATAAAGAGCTGAAGTCGATAGAAAGCGATCCGTAGGCAAGCCCATGACACGAAATCATAGATCAAGTTTGAAGAAATTTAGTTGCAAGGATTGACTCAGGGATGGTCAAGATGGAATGACATATATTTTTGCATATGAATGGCTTATTCGCACAGACCTCTTGAACACATAACGACACAACAGATGGTTTGGTGACGATTGACCCAAAGTTAATACCAGAAATCGACTGAAGAATTTCAATTTGGTTTGATCAACTATTAGGTAAAGGATTTCCCAACCCAGGTGAATGAAAATGTCATGTTCAAGAGTGGTTACAAAGTATGACAAGCAGGCTCATTTTTCTCTCTTTTCCCCCACCATTTCT
>APFE031078742.1:0-10785 GCA_000404065.3 Pinus taeda | reverse complement strand
CGGTAATGGAAGTCAAAGTTTTCAGGGTGACATTCATCGATGGAAAGTACATGTTTGAAAATAGAATTTTCAAAGATGCTTTTACTCATGGGTTCAGGGTTGGCAATTTGTATCAAGTTGTAGGATGGTCCATTGGGGACCATGTCAGTTGTCACATCTCATCTATAGCACCGAAGGTCTACTTATTATGGGACCCTACCCGATGTGAGTCAATTGATGATAGGGATGCCTGAATCCAAGAAGAGCGTGAAGGTACATGTATGAGATGTACCGAAGGAAAATCTTACAAGGGGACCATTCGCCTCATGTAGCAGGTCCACAGGTCCGAGATGTACCGAAGGAAAATCTTACAAGGGGATCATTCGCCTCATGTAGCAAGTCCACAGGTTTGGAACAACCCGAGGTGCTTAAGATTCATGATTGGGAATCTCCTGTATGCAGGTGGAAGAAAGCCCTCTATGGCTTGAAGCAAAACTCCCCAGGCTTAGTATGAGAGGATTGATAGCTATCTGATGAAGCTGAGATTCACTAGGAGTGAAGCCGATCCAAACCATTGCTCGAAGGTTGTGGATGATAGACTTCTCATACCGACACCTTCTGAGGACGACCTGTTTTTGACAGGTGCAGACCCTCTCATTTGCAGAAGTAAGAGGGAGTTGGATTCCGAATGTGGAATGGTAAACTTCAAGCTCGTGACTACCTCGAGAATCTTAACTCTTAGAAGTTATATGGTGGTGATGCCGGACCAGATTTGGGAAATGCCTCTTAAGTTTCATAAACTCATTCGCATTGATGTTCTTGGTGATCTTCCGTTCGGATTTATGTTTTGCAGTTAGCACGTTGGGCTCATATTTGGTTGAGCCTCACTGGATTAGTGCCAAGAATCTTCTGAGATATCTTCGGGGCACAATCTGTCATGGATTGAGATACACTACTGGAAATGTGAAGCTGCGTGACTATTCGAATGCTGATTGGGCAAGCAGTAAGGAGGATCGCAAGAACACTTTTGGGTGCTGTTTCTCTTTGGGTTTTGCTCGATATCCTGGACGAGCAGGAAGCAGAAGACGATTGCTTTGAGCACTGCTGAGACCTAATACATATCTATGAGTATGATCTCGTGTGAAAGCTCCTCGGTTGTGGAAGCTCCTCAGTGAGCTATTTGTACACATGATGGATACCATCGTCATATTTTGTGTCAACCAGCGGGGGGATTCGATTGTTAAGGAATCCCGTATTCTATGATTGCTACAGTATATAGACATCAAATACTACCTTATCTAGGGATATGGTACGTCGATGAGCGAGGAGGCTCTATTGCATTGAGACTGATGTAGAGGTCGTAGACATTCTGTCAGAGCCTCGGGGAAAGGTCAAATTTATGACTTTCCCGAATGACTTGGAGTTGTTACGAGACCTTCTTATGAGGTTCTTGCATGTTGCATGTATTGAGCTTTGGGAGCTTCGGGGGGCTAGGTGTACTTATTGGAGCAACAAGCAACCATAGGGCGACTCACCCTCCCCTAATGGTGCACTGTGTACAGGGTGAATGGCTCAACCTTCCCCTATGATACCCTGTGGTGACTTAGGGATGGGATGAGTGGTTCTCCTATCGAGGCATCCTACCCATGCAGTCTGGGACTCATGGGAAGTACCTCTCATCTGGCCAATGAGCAAGGAAATGGGGTTAGGGACCATAGTAGTAATATCGATGGATGCATCGTTATATCTACCGTACTCCCTATGCTAGGATGACCTCCATTGGTTAGGGATCAATGAAACTGATCTGGGATCAGTATGAGTGGTTTGAGACACTCTCTTGTGATATTGATTTGGGATCAATGAAACTGATTTTAGGTCAGTAAGAGTGGTATGACACACTCTCTTCATATGGAACTGACTTCGGGTCAATAGAGAATGGTATGAGACATTCTCGATCAATTCTTCTTCTTCATGGTTCAACAGAGCAGAGCAAAGCAGAGTAGAGCAAAGCAGAGCAGTGCATGGCACTGGTGGCAGAGATAATACAGTCGGTCAGATGGATCAGCGGATGGAGTTCTCCTTAGTTGAGTGGGAGTGTTAAAATTGGCAACTAGGGCCAAACTCCATGTGGGTCATCTTATTTATGGCAGTTGATATTTTTCTTGGATTCCTCTGAACGAGAGGTGTAGGATTGATCTAAAGATCATCTGATCTCGATAAATACTCATGGAGTTATGTATTTATTTGTGTTATGGGACAATTCGTCAAGGTCGGCCAACAACCAAATAAACCCCACATGTGCTCAACGTTTTAGTATAAAAGGAGATGATTTGAGAGTCATTTCACACACTTCTATCTTGATTTCTCTCCACTGGTCTTGGGTTTTAGTGGAAGAGAAATCTAGGAGTGGAAGCCCTAGATGTTGGAAGAAAAGAGGTTGCCCTAGCCGCAACAAAGAAGGTAGGCCAACAAAGAGATGGAATGGTTCGATGCATTGACCTAAAGGAGCTCAAGGAAGGGCCCTAAACGTGTTCTAAGGCAACCCTAGACGTTGTCCTAAGGCAGCCCTAAAATGTTGTCCTAAAGGCAGCCCTAAACGCTGTTCTAAAGCAACCCTAAACGCTTTCCTAAAGGTAGCCCTAACGCAGTCCATGAAGGCAGCCCTAACGCTATCCTAAGGCATCCATAACCTACGCTATCTCAAGGGTATCCTAGCCGTTGTTAAGATGAAGATAGACATTGTCATAAACATACCAATGGTGCCCTAGACGCAAGCCTAATGTGGCTGAAAGGGAGGACTGTTTTAAGGCCTAAAACAAGGCACCGAGCTACTGAAAGGAGGTCGAGGGTAGGCCGAGTTGAAGAAGGGTTGTTGGGGGCAGCGAAAAATGTGTGCTGTAGGTGACAACATGGGATTGTGGTAGGCCGCGGTCCTCACCACCTCAAAATAGGGACAACATGGCATGTTTGAGGGATCAAACATGCCCAGGACAACGGTGCTAGTAAATGCGACAACTAGGCTACATGGTGTTGCTAAGACACATGGGATAGCAGCAAGGTAGGGCAAGGCTAAGGGGACAACAACAAGGGGACATTAGTAAGGTATAACATGACTGTTAGGGATAATAGCTACAACAACATATCTAGGCAGCAGTGGCAAGGGACAACTGCATAGTAAATGGGACAGGGAAGGAATGTTAAGGCAAACATGGGACAACAGCAAGCATGGCAAGCATGGTGCTGCAAGCACATGAGACATGCTGTATGTCAACATGGTTCAGCATACCACATGGTACAACAATGTGGCAACATGATGCAGCTATGGCACATGGGACAATTGTGGTAGCATGGTATAAAAATGGCACATGGGAGAACAATGCAGCATAAGGTGCAATAATATGATGTGTACAGCATGGTGATGATGTCCAACATTATGATGATGGGTGCAACATGGTGCAACACGGTGAGGTGCAAAATGATGACGAGATGCAACACAATGATAGGTGAATGAGTCACCTTGGAGAATCAGTTGAAGCAGCTTGTCTTCCACTGTTCTCATATATCATCTTTTTAGAGATGATCTATGCTCTTATCTAGATAAGTCAAAGTGTTGACTTCTGTTGTAAATGTACTATCTCTCTCTCTTTTCTCTCTCCGCTAAACTATTGATGAACATATAAGAAGAATTGATCAAGGGTTTCCCCACATTGGGGTTTGCCCCTGGCTAGCGCCACATCTTGTGTCCTCTTCTCCTGGCTTGTCTTCTGCGATTTATGTTTATGTTCTATCTGTAGTTTACTTTAATGCTGATGTGATTGCTAATCTGGAAAAGATATTGAGTTAACTGTGAAAATTGAAATAGAGTGCTCTAAGCATAGAACATATCTAAAATTAACAACTACACTGCTGCATCTTGTACTGCTACCCATGACTCTGCCACTGTCACTACTACATTTGCACTGCAACTCCCTCACAAAATGTTGCATTAGGCTTCCCATAGCACTGTCACTGGTAACTGTTGCACTGTGTTGATTTGTGGTAGCATCAGATGTGCTCTAGCCATGAAAATTGGTGGAGAGGCTAAAGCACATGAGATCTCCAAGACCCAGAAATGGTTTGGACAGATTGTACATGGTTTGGGAGATATTAAAATAATTAATATTTTTAATGGAGTTCCTAAGTCTAAACTTAGGAAAAATAAAATATTAATGGGATTTAATATAACACTGGGTTAGCGCAACAGAGACAACGCAGAGCCTAGAGGGACTGCGTCATTGATGCAGAAGGCAGAGGGAGTGATGCAGAGGGTCCCATAGGCTGTGTAGTGCCTCAGAGGGCTGACATAGAGAGGTTTGAGGTTGACACAGAGCAGTAGGAGGTTGACGTAGAGGCCAAAAGGGCCAGCGCAGAGCTTCGGAGATGCTGGAGAGGGTTTCGTGGGATAGGTTTTCTGAATACCTGTTTCCGAATAGAGAGGTATTGTTGCTGTGTATTTTTTCTCTGTCGAGTGAGCCGATTAGGCACCTAGTTGTACTCAAGGAAATACTGCATAATAATAGCCCCTCAGAATAGCTGCACCGGTTTTCCCGTATTGGGTTTTTCCGGGGACATTTGTCCAAAAATAACGGTGTCACTTGTGTGTTTGTTTTCTTTTAGCTAATGATCTGTAGATGTTGTGACTGTATTGTGTTTATTTCAGTATTTAAATGTTTTAAATAACTTGTTCATAATTTACAAGTAGAAGTAATAAACCAACAAAATACATATTAATTTTCTAACGGAAAAACTTAGAAAATTCAACACACTGCAACTCAGTGATTGAGAAGTAACTGAAACTTCACCCAAAAACTGACATGCTGGTCAGTATGGATGCCTCGTGATGTTGAAGCTACCTCTGTTGCTAATCTGTGCTAACCCTCTGCTGCTACTGCGCTGCTACAATCTGCTCTGTGCCTCTCGCACTGCTACAACATCCACTGCGCTGCTTTAGGCTTCGGTACTCTAGCTCTGCCATTATTGCTCCATCACACTTCACACCAATTGACATCCGTCATTGTGCTTCTGTCGTTAAGAACTCTCGTAGTTGTATATGATCCAAGAGTTTGGGCACCTTAAGGATCTTGCCCGTTTGTGTAGTCCTCCCGACTACAGCTCTATGTCGCCCCACCTCTTCTCCAAAGGTGCATGAGCACTCATGGCACAATCTTCGTCCTCATCCTCCTTGTCAGCTTTCGCTGGAGCAACCTTCGAGTCAGAAGCCTCTTCTTTGCCCTTCTTCTGGGGGCACTGAGTGGCGAAATATCCTAGTTCACCACACCTGAAGCATCTGACCTTGGATATATCCTTTTCTTCCTTTTTTGCTGCCCATGCTTTCCCAATGATGCGAGAGCTGCATCCTCCTCCTCCTCCTTGACCCGTGCTCCTCTGCTGCTACTTCTTGCCTTGGTCAGCCTCGTAATCTCTTCCTATTGAAGAGCTGCCCACATTTCCTCCCAACTGGGGAGAGAAGCTCTGCCCAAGATACTCCGGACAAATGTTTCCCAGTCTTCGGTGACTACATCCAAGGCAGTCCTGACCATGAACTCAGGATTTGGTGTAGACCCCACGGAAGTCAGTTGGTCTTGAATCCTTTGCAACCTGAGAAGGAAGGGATCGATCTCTTCTCCCTTCTACATCTAGTACTGTCTCAGCTGATTCTCTAATAGCATCTACAAGGTGGTTAGCGTCTCCCACATCTACCTTGTTGTTTCCTTCTCAGCAATGTGTGGGACCACATGATCTTTGACCTTGTCTAGAATCATGCATTTAGCCTTCGCCTGGGCCTTCTCATACTTCTTCAGTGGATCAGTGTCGATCGGAACAACAACTACCTTCAAAGCATAGTCCTTGATGTGATTCTTGTCCAAGACTGCTAGGATCTTGGCCTTCCAGATGACAAAATTCGACGCTCCATCCAATCTGTCCTGATCCCTCAGTCCATTGACTGGCATCTATGCTCAAACAAATGTAGGATTGGTTCTCTTCTCCCTATCCTGCTGCTACTCCAGCAAAACTTGGATCTGGATTTCTTTGGCGCTAGAAATCCTCTAAGGAACAAGCTCCTCTAGACTCCCTCTGAGTCCTGATTTCCTTCATGGAAATCCTTCGGCCAAATATCAAATCACTCCTCTCCAAGCCTCCTTCGCTGTTGCAACCCGGATCTAGATTTCTTTGGCTAGAAATCTGTCAAGGCAGTGACTCCCTTTACCTCGGTTTAGTCTCCTCAAACACTGTTCTGCACTAATAGCAACAATGTCTCACCAACACCTTAGATTCGACCTGCATTGCTCCCTCTGCCCCAACGACTGAAGAATCTGAGCTCCTCAAGCTCTGTGCAACCACTGCTTGAGCATGTTTTTCCCTTCTCTGCTTCTGCGTTGGCCTAGATAGTTGACATCGTTACTGCGTGGGCTCCTCCCAGCTATTGCATCACCCTCACTTGGCTCAGAAAGCTAACGCAAGCACTACGTGAGCCTTTGCGTCACCTCTTCTGCGCGTCACTCTCCCTCTGCATCTCTAGCTCTAGAACAATGCTGTCACTTGCGATAGCTGCCTTTCTGCAACAGATTTGCTAGATCTCCCGGTTGATGGCTTCAATATCCTATGATCTGCAATGCTTTGATACCATGTGAAAATTTCTGAATCTACACATCATAAATCCTACTGCAATCACTAGTTTATCATTTCCTACTTGTTATTACATTCAACAAGTTATTTAACGTGCAAAATAACAAACTTTTGGTGACAAGCCCACCTAACTAGCTCATAAAAAAAAGAAAGAGGCTCTAAAGAGGTCGAATAATGAAGAGTGCATGTCGTTGGGCCTTGGAGGAGGCCTAATGGAGTCGATATGTGCCATAATGTGTAGTTGAACTCCCAAAAGTAGTGGACAAGGGGTTGGCCCCTTGTGAAACCCTGTGGCACTCCAAATGACATGTGGGGGCACACAAGTGTCCTCATGGGTGTCCAAACAAACCAAAGATGCATGTAGATCGTCTATGAGGGATAGGATAATAGTGTAGTTAATGCCACATCATCATGCAAGTATTGGATCATCTGCAAGTGTATGGTACAACTTTGGTGCCAGTTGGGCATGATAGATTAGGTGCATCTTCCTTGTCCAATAAGTTAACCATGAGCAATTTCTGAATGGTTGTGGGGATCCATGGAGTGTTATCTGCTGCTGTGGAGGCCCATTGTTGATTTGGGGTAGCATCGAATGTGCTCTAGCCATGAAAATTGGTGGAGAGGCTAAAGCACATGAGATCTCCAAGGCCCAAAAATAGTTTGGGGAAATTCTACCCGGTGAAGGAGATATTAAAATAATTAATATTTTTAATGGGTTCCTAAGTCTAAACTTAGGAAAATAAAAATATTAATGGGTATTAATATAAAACAGGGTTAGAAGGTTTTAAATGACATGGATTGAACCAAATCTAATTTTAGCCGTTGATTAGAGATGTGATCTCGACCGTTGAAGACTCAACAGAAAAAGTATAAGAGGCTTGAGGGTTAGTTGGAGATACACCTGATTGATCAGTCAGTTCGATTTTCTAGAGCGGGGTTTGCTAAGAGAAATCGAACCAGTGATCAAAGTTGCAGGGAGGGGCAGTGAGTGCATAGTAGAGAGGCAAATATAGTGCCGAAAGACCTGCGTAGAGGCAGAGAGGTAGACACAGAGCCAACAGGAGCCAAGCAGAGGCTAGAGTGACTACGCAGAGGGCCAGAGGGCCTGCGTGAGTGACGCAAAGGTTGCAGAGGTGACGTAGAGGGCCAGAAAGGCTGTGTAGAGCATCAGAGGGTTGACGTAGAGGCCAGGAGGGCTGACGCAGAGCCTCAGAGAGGCGTTGGAGAGAGTTTCGTGGAGTAGACTTTCAGAATATCTGCTTCCGAAGAGAGGTATTACTGCCAAATAGATTGCTCCATCGTGTGAGCCAGTTTGACACCCAGTTGTACTCAAGAAAATTTGCTTAATAATAAAAGCCTTAGAGCTGCTGCACCGGTTTTCCCAAGTTGGGTTTTTCCGAGGACAATTTTCCAAAATAACGGTGCCCCTTGTGTGTTTGTCTATTTCTTTTACTTGATGATCTCTAGATGGTTGAGACTACATTGTGTTTATTTCAGTATTTATATGGTTAAATAACTTGTTCAATAATTAAACAAGTAGGAGAAATAAACCAGATAATGCAAGAAAATTTCTGACGTGTTAGACTTAGAAATTTTAACATGGTATGTGAGCGTTGCAAATCACAGGAGAGCTAAAGGCACCAGCTGAATCGGAGAATTTGTAGCAAAAACTACTGTCTTGAGTGACAGAAGCTGTTCCTAAGCAGAAAGTAGCAAAGAAGGGGTGACGCAAAGGGCTTGCATCATCAGTTCGAGCTAGAGAAGGGGCCAGCGTAGAAGCAGTGAGAGGTAGAAGAGGCTTATGAAGAGCCACGCCATCTTACTCAATCAAGTAGGAGTGACGCATTTGGCTAGTGGAGCGATTCAACCACTGCTGAGATTGCGTAGAGCCTAGAGGCTCAGTTCTTCAGTTGCTGGGGCATAGGAAGCTGTGGGCAGATTGTGGAGTGAGAAGCTGGTGGGACGCTGTTGCTGTTAAGGTAGAACAGTACCTAACGGGACAAAACCAAGATAGAAGGGAGTTGCTACCTAGGCAAATTTCTAGCCAAGAAATTCAGATCAGTGTTGCAGGAGCACAGGAGATCGGAGAGGTGTGATTCGACTGTTGACAAAAGGATTTCTAGGAGGGAAATCGAGTCTTAGAGGGAGTCTAGAAGAAAATTTCTAGGAGGGAAGTAGAGACTTAGAGGGAGTTGAAGAGAGAACTTCTAGGAGGGAATTAGAGACTTAGAGGAGTCGAAAAGAAGAGCAGAGATGGCCATGAACACATTGAGAGGGATCAGGACAGGTTGGACAGGACGTCCAACTTTGTCATCTGGAAGGACAGGATCTTGTCTGTTCTAGATAGACATCGCATCAAGGCCTTCACCTTGAGAACCGTGGCTATCCCAGTCGACCCAGCTGATAACGTAAAGTATGAGGATGCGATGGCCAAGGCAAAGTGCATAATCCTTGATGGGGTCAAGGATCATGTAGTTCAACATATTGCCGAGAAGAATACGACAAAGGAGATGTGGGACACCTTGACGACATTGTATCAAGGCATTTCCGTGTAGAGGAAGATGCTACTGGAGAATCAACTGCGGTCGTATCAGATGCAAAAGGGGGAGTAGGTAGATCACTTCCTCAATAGGTTGCAGGAGATTCGAGACCAACTGACTTCCATAGGGGCCACACTGGATCAGGAGTTGATGGTGAGGACCGCCTTGAACGCAGTCTCCGAAGAATGGGAGACATTTGTCCAAAGCATTTTGGGTATAGCAAATCTTTCATATTGGGAAGAATTGTGGGCAACTCAATAGGTAGATCACTTCCTCAATAGGTTGCAGGAGATTCGAGACCAACTGACTTCCATAGGGGCCACACTGGATCAGGAGTTGATGGTGAGGACCGCCTTGAACGCAGTCTCCGAGGAATGGGAGACATTTGTCCAAAGCATTTTGGGTATAGCAAATCTTTCAACATATTGCCGAGAAGAATACGACAAAGGAGATGTGGGACACCTTGACGACATTGTATCAAGGCATTTCCGTGTAGAGGAAGATGCTACTGGAGAATCAACTGCGGTCGTATCAGATGCAAAAGGGGGAGTAGGTAGATCACTTCCTCAATAGGTTGCAGGAGATTCGAGACCAACTGACTTCCATAGGGGCCACACTGGATCAGGAGTTGATGGTGAGGACCGCCTTGAACGCAGTCTCCGAGGAATGGGAGACATTTGTCCAAAGCATTTTGGGTATAGCAAATCTTTCATATTGGGGAGAATTGTGGGCAACTCTTCCCTAAGAAGAGATCAGACGATTGACCAAGGTAGGAAATAGTGGCAAAGGAGCCCGGGCAATGTTGCACGAGGCGGGGACGAAACAAGGACGTTTTCTGGAAGCGGGGACGCGGAAGCATCATTTTCCAAAAATCTAGGAAGCAAAGTGTCTGCTATATATATATATTTATATTTTTTTTTTTTTGCATTTATACTCAAAACAAACATCCCAAATACCAAATTAGTTGTAGAAGACATGAAAACATGCATATTTTTGCATAAATCAAGATAGATATGACATCCATGATTCCATTGTAGTTACTAGTATGTACAACAATCATCTATATTCTAGCTATTACAAACATACATCAAATTTTTAAGCATATTATAAAACATAAAACATTTAGGCATATTATAGAACATAAAACATAGAGCATATTATGATTTATCTAGCAAGTGAGTAACTGTCAACATTTGTCATGTCCAAAATTCAAATAATAATGTTTACGAAATATGTCACTTGGTCACCGCCAAGACAAAAAAATTTCAAAATTCAAATTCACAAGTCTACAAGTCTAATGAGTAATCTATGATAAAAAGTAGTAGATTGTGAATATATCTACTAATCTCTCCTCCTTCCACCACGAAGAGAACGTGGCAGCGGGCCTCCACGTGGTGGCAATGAAGAAGATGGTGCCTGTGGAAGTTGTGGCACTGAAACTGATGAAGAAGAACCCCTTGCTGTTGGTGTTGAACCATGGAACCTAGGAACCAAGGGACCAGATGGGGGTAGGGGTGGCATATTATCAACACGATCATCATCATCCTGGAATCGCTCAAAAAATTCATGCAAAAAAAAACACTAGTTAACAAAAAAATTA